>JAUTBV010126903.1:0-12515 GCA_032361325.1 Lepetodrilus fucensis | reverse complement strand
GGCCAATATAGCACATATATATTCCTACAATTTACTTTTGTTATGTTAGTAATCCAAAACAACTTGCAGCCCTAGCTTACTCGGAGGGAAGAGGAAATTTGCCGATACTCAACCCCAATTCGAAGAATTGCGTAATGGTATATTTAAATATACTAGTATGCAAATCATCCATTTTAATTGGGTTTTTTGGACATTTTAATTGGGTATTTTACGCAAATACGCAGCTTATCTAGAGCTCTGATATGTGTTTTAAAAATGAAGAAGTTTAAAAATGAAGAAGAATGACAAACATGGCGAAAAATATATTGCACATAATAATGTAATACTAAAAGGTAGATGAACACAATGTATAAAACTCCAGCAATTTCACTGCCAGACATGAGAACTGATAAGTCTGATAAGTTGTAAACATATGTTGCCCAGTGATTGATTAAATACATGATGCATCACAAATGCGTTCAAGACTAAAACTTTACCAGTCCTTGCTGAAAATAGCCTGTCGCAGGCGTGCAGACGCTCTATTTCGAACACTGATGAATAGATTAATAATGTATATGTTGGGGACAGGCAGATGGTACTATTTTATTTATATCATGGCAAGTCAGTTTATGCAATATCTCTACAGCATAACCTCATTGGCAAGGTAAATTCTGCAAACATTGGTGCCGGGAACCCAAGAATTGGTTTAAACTCAGGACCTTTAGCTCAGAAGTCTGACGATCTACCATTGTGCTACTACCCAACCCTTATTTTAATTTGTATTAATACTTAACGAAAGGCATATAACCACTCTGATCAAGAACAGCAGTATTACCTGGGTTGGTTATATGATCAACCGTCTCTCAAAAAGCTCCCAACATGACAAGAATGACTAAGAAGTCAGCTGTTTGCCAGTTTGAAATTGAGCAATCTTTTTTTGATAATCATAACCAATAAGATACAATATTGATACATATGGCTTATGTAGATGAATATATGACTAACGGTCATATAAAAAAAATATGCAGACAAGGAACATGAAACATAAACGTGATTCACATACATGATACATGACAATTATAACAAACATACAAATAACACTACTGCAACCTAAATCTACAGCACTGTATAAAATGTAGATCACCAAATAAGTTTATTTACCCTTGTCACAATGCCCATCTGGTGTTTAGTATTGCTTTGTTTGGTGCCAGTCATACTGCAGATGGTATATATTTCTCAGGCACAGTAGTATTTTGCTTCAGAATTCAGAAAATACCTCCTGTGTCTGACGATTGAACTCCCAAAAACAGGAACCATTCAGCCCAGGAATGACATTCGGTACTTTACCTTCAGTTCCGGTGGCATTGCATGTACAGTGCTGCATGCAATCAATTCGGCATCAGGACGTCATTATCATAAAATACGTAACGAAGTGGTCTATTAGGATCACACGCATAGATTATCTTATCAGACCACCGAACCAAAACAAGAAATCACATGACGTGCACACCAACAAAATAGCCGTATAACAAGGAGGAAATCAACTAAATTGGACAAACAACATGTTCTTTTGTCATGCTTTCTATTGTCAGATGGTTTGTGTCAATACCTTTGGCGTTTTGATGATATCCATATTGCAAGGCTTCCTCAATCTCGCCTAGCAGACAGCGCCATGACACCTCCCCTGTTTTCGAATAATGTTATTCTTTTTATAATATCGGGCAGTAATTAGTCACATATTGAGGTAAAAATAGCTCCCCTTATCTTAATTTCAAATAATATTCGGTACATTAATAAAAATACAGATCTCGTTGATCCGCGGGTGACCTTCACCTTATTTGCGCGCAAAATGGCGACTGGATTCGCGTTTGGTGGCGCCGCAAATGCAACCGCGCCTGCGGGGTACGTCTCCGTATTATATGAATCGACTTTCTAATTAACATGATTAATTGATATTGTCTATTGTTAATTCATTAAACGTGTGCCTGGGTTTGACCAAGAAGTCAAATTGCATGCAGTTTTCATGTGTGATTCGGTTTTCGATCACTTCCCAGTGTCCAACAATTGTACTTTTATTGTGTAACCGTTTCTAATATGTCGAAGTTATCTGCGGTTGCGTAGCTATATTATGTTATGTTAATTTGGACAGTTCTGATAGTGATTACGGATATTGCCCAACATTTCTAATCCCAACGCTGAGAGGCAAGTTGGAAAATTAACTAACTGCCCGACTGCTTGTTGAACATTTGACATTTACAGCGGATTAAACCATCCATTATGTAATTTTTTGTTATATTTTTACAGATTTAACTTTGGGACACCTGCAGCACCTATAGCCACTGGTATGTCTCACAGGAATTTTCTCTAGACATTAAAACATTAGTCATAGCATAATTTTGAGAGTCACATTCAGTGTTCGAAATGATACAAATAACAAATGTTTACAAAAAAAATAATTTCTACTGGCCCTTTGGATACCTTTAGCATTGGGAGAAAAGGCTGGGCCAGCAGTAATTTCGAACACTGGTCACAATGCTAAACAGAGCAAAGACAATCAACATTATCATGTCAAATTAACATACACGTAACTAGATTTGAGCTTGAGTATGAAATTATACTCAGATAGTTTAATAATCTTGTGGCCTAATGTTATAATTGTGTTCCTGTTTTGCAGCACAACCGACAATAGGGTTTTCACAGGGCACTGTGGCACCCACAACATCCACGTCAACACTGGGAACATCTGGGGGCTTCTCGCTCAATGTTCCTGTTCCCACAGGCCTCAATGTTCCTGTTCCCACAGGCCTCAATGTTCCTGTCCCCGCATCTACATCATCTGTGGCATCCGTTCCCATTCTAGGAGGATTATTAGGACGTAGGGTGATAATATATTTTTATTTTGTTTATTTTATTTTGTTTTATATTTTATTAAAACTTTAAATAAACCAAGTTGTTAACTGGCAAATCAGCAATCGTTAATTATAAAACAATGGTATGATAGAATAATCTACAGTTGTTGTAGGTTTTGTTGTATTGGGTGAAATGTTTTCATTGCTTGAGGTAAAACCATTCATTCATTCATTCATCCACCCATCAACAAATATTTTTCTTGAAAGTAGTTGAAGCATCACAAACACTCAAAAATAAATTGTAATGTTGTAACTTGTACTATCCTCTTCACAGTTTCAGCAACAACACCATCGACTGCCTTCGGGCTTGCACCTACTGCAACGGCAGCGTCGACAGGCTTCGGCTTCCCTGCTGCTGCCGCCACTACAACACCAGCTGTGGGTGGAGGCGGGTTAACCTTCAACAAGCCGCTGCCCACTGTAGCAGCACCCGTCTTCGGTAGGATGATATTTATATACCCATTCGTCACTAATGGGTGAAAAATTCCTAGGATTATTATTATTATTATTTTTTTCCCTAGAACAATGTTGTCGTAAATGGGTGAAAGATTCTCGTAGTGACGTTAAACTCCATATTCACTAGAACAATGTTCAAAGCCGTTCAATGTTGTTGGCCGGTATGTCGTCAATAGCTTAGATCTAATTTAATTCGTGTCAGTGTTCTCAGATTACAAGTTGCATATCAGTGAAATATTCCTGCTGCAACGTATTTAGCACTAATACAATCAATCTCAGATTAATGTTATCAAAGCAGTAGGGTTTTGGTTTTTTCATTACTCAATATTAGCTATTTCAAAATTGAAAAGTTGGTTGGATTTCTTTTGCGTTTTCAAAACGATCCTAGGGACGCCTGTCCCAAGGCAGCCTTGCAATGTGTGCACAGAATGTATTATTTGAAGGAATATTTTCAAAACATTTTCATAAATTCAATTTAATTAATAGAAGTATTTTTGATATTTCAATCAACATTTATGACTAACATTGATTTTGGTGAACCATGTCATTTATGAAAGCAACTTTTACGAAATAATATATTTTCGCCTTCTCCCTGCTGAATGAAATCAAAGTATTCTTTTTATGCATGTGATTTGGCAACTTCAGCAGGGAGTTAATATTAATTTTATTTTTATTAAATTGTTATTTTTTAATTATCATGTTACATTCTATATATCGCAAAAGAGTGAAATATTCCCATAGAAATGTAAGACAAGATATTAATCAAAGAAGTCTATGTATAGGTGGCCTCCTGTCAACAACAACAGGAACACCTGCGACTGGACTGGGTTTGTTCGGAGCGACATCGACAGCAGCTGCTGCTCCCACCATCACCAGCATCTTCTCTGTGCCCACAACAACAACTACCGTGGGTCTGGGCGGACTTGACCCCAAGACCGCAACAACCGCCGGAGGTATGTGTGGTGTTGTGATCCTGAGGTTACGAAACATTCTTGAGTGTGATTTCATTCTCAACTCAGTTTTATTCATAAATCCCTATACAAACTTTGAGTTGTACTCAAAACATTTCATAACTACAGTGCCAGGCCCAAAGATGTATTTAAAGATTTGTGAACAAAACTTTGAGATGAGCATGAAATCGTCGCACTTGAGAAAGTTTTGTAATCTCCAGGCTAAGGTGTCGTCTTACACAGGCGTGGCATTTTTCTGTGGAAATCTGCTGATTTATTTGTCAGTGGGTCGATTTATTGGACTTGGCTTGTGTTCTGTAGCCCAGGATTGTTTTACGCTGAAATCACAATTGTTATTCATGGTTAAAATGACTCGTACACCAAAATCAAATTTATAGAGCTGATGACCCTGTACCATATAGTGTGATTGATTCCTTCCAAATGACCCGCTGTCGATAAATATGCTCATTTTAAGTTGTTTATTAACATAATCTGTTAGGTGAATAGGATGATGCAATGTTGACATGTGACTTCATCCACGTTGCGCCATGTGCGAGAAACCTGTGCAATCCGTGCAGAGAAGCCCGTGTTGATTGTTTACATTCGCCAAGTAAAATAGTGTATTTCGATGGGTTTTCGTGCATTTTCATCCCTGAAAGCTCAGATTCTTGCAAATATTGTCCTATCTATTACATATGACCAATAATACAAATTTACATAGGTGAAATCCCCCAAGTGTATGAGTCGTTTTAATGGCCAAAGATATGGATTTCAAGTTTGCAAAATGTTTCTGGTTGATATGTTTGCAAAACTACACATTTTTGAAAGTTTCTAATGACTGCTGTTTGCTTTCTTCATAGGAACTGGCGGGTCTGCAAGTAAAACCAGGTATGTTTCAGCATTCTTGACAATCTTCCATGGATGGATATTTCTATGTTAATGCTATTGTATGGTATGAATACAAAATATTAATGTAAATATTTGGCCTGGAGAAAACTATTGCTCAACTCAAGATTTGAGCTTGAGTATGAATCGGTAATCTCGGGCCCGGTGTCACAAGTCATATGCGGTCATATGAATTTTTTATCATCTTTTCCAGTGATGGCAAGGCCGTGAGAGAGATAGAAATGCATCCGGTGCTAGTGGAAACTGTCACCGCATTCCAGTAGGTTATCTCCCCTTGGTTTTAAATATTTAATTTCTAACATTTACCGTTTTTAATTTTGGACACATTTATTAATAAAATAAAGCTTTTATATGTCAGCTAATACACTACTACAAATATGGGATCAAATAATGTGATCGCAGATATATTTCATTATCTTTCGTGTATGGGTATCCGCTAGATAAATGATATTTAGATAATACTATTATCTATCGTTATTCTGTAATGCTTGTTGCCAGGAAGTTATAATTTCAAAATTGTGACCAGGGCTGCGTTCAGCCAACGATACACTACAATACACTACAATACACTACAATACAATACACTACAATACACTACAATACAATACACTACAATACACTACACTACACTACTTTTCTCTGCATGTAGTAGTTCGCTAAACAGGTTCGTAGGAAAACAATAGGAATTCAGTTTGCGCATGCATCCAGTCCATTCCCTTCATGCTTTGGGTTTTCCTACAAAATACTACAGAGTGAAGACCCTTAGTGAAAAGTAAAACAGTGCTCCCTCGGTATAACACATAAATTGGGGTCCATGACATGCCACCCGCGTTATCCTAAAATCCAAATGTAGAATATCTTCCAAGTGAAAACACTGAGATTGCTTCCTGGTTCCGACAGTTTGTTGCTTTGGATGCGAACATAGCAATGTATATCATATATTTGTGTGGATTACGTATTATAAACACTTAATTCATAAATATATTGGTCAACATGTCAAAACTATTAAAGGATTGAAAGGATTGTATTTTGGTAGGAAAAGAAATTTGATCTATCAATCAACGGAAATGCGCAGACGTCTTTCCTGCTTTAAAATCCGGACAATAAAATCCGGGGGGGGGGTAATTTTAATAAAAAAAATTAAATGGGGTCCATGATGGACCCCGTGTTTTATCCGAATCCACAGTGCATCATAGGGCATTATATCGAGGGAGCACTGTACTATATATTACTACATATGCTGGCTGAACGGCTTCTGTAGCACTACCTACTACTATGTACTGTAGTGATATGTATTCTCGGCTGAACGTAACCCCAGACATGACTTGGTCTCGTGATTTCAGGAAGTACGTGAAGGAGGAGAAGACTGTGAGGGAGGACATCGCACGGATGTCGACAAAGCCGATGTTGAAGGTGCAGGAGGATACGGCGGCGCTGAAGCAGCTGCTGTCTGTGGTGTCCAACGGGCTGCAGAGGAACGCATGCACTGTGGACAAACTCAAGCGGGAGATGGCGCAGGTGAGATAGGCAGGGTGGTAGCGCAAATGTCTCCAGTTCAAATCCCGCCCCAGGGGTCCGGCATAAATGTTCACATTCAAATCCCGCCCCAGGGGTCCGGCATAAATGTTCACATTCAAATCCCGCCCCGGGGGTCCGGCATAAATGTTCATGTTTAAATCCCGCCCCGGGGGCCTGGCATGAATGTTCGCGTAAGTGATATTGGTAGGAAGAGCTGTCTGTAGAGTGGCAATGCAGATATCATCATTGGTCTCTCAGCTAGTGCTTGCAGGTTTACTGCAACATTCAGCACTTTTTCCACTTGGTGTGGAGACACTTTGTAATAAATTAGAAAAAAAATGAAGAGATTATTATGATACCACAGTAGCAGATTACTTATTAATCTCGGTAATATTGAAAAGAAGACATTTGGAAAGGGTCGTTTTTGTTTTTAGCTATGCATTCTTTTCTTATTTTTGAGTTTTAATGGTCGCTTCTTTTTCATAGGAGTTGAAGAATGCAGAGATGGCTCAGCGAACAAAAGACATACCTCCAGGATTGCAGTATGAAAATACAGCACCAACAATGTGAGCACTCGACTGACAAATGTGGCGTATATTTTATGAAGCTATTTTCACATCCGTTGCCGTTGTTAGTAGCGTTGTTACCAAACTAACACCAACACACATACACATAGCTCACAATGAACACAATATTCCTAAGGAGTCGCATGTCCGTGATCTAGAATTACTTTTAACCAGTATAAGGCATTAGTTTACACCTTGATGTAGAACAAGGATGAATTAGCCATGAATTAGTTTATTTTAGGTATAGATATTCTACCACCTAGCTTTATTCAAGTTCAAATCCCGCCCCGTGGGCCAAGCATCAGTGCTTGCGAAAGTTACATTTGTGACACAATATTTATATAGTATGCACTGGATTTACTGTAAATGTGCATCCTTGTGTGATTTTACAGCTACTTCCAGCAGTTGGTGGAGGACTTTGAGGGTCGGATGATCACATACCGTCAGCAGATAGAGGCGCTGGAGAACCACCTCGCAGCCCTGCACCAGCCAACACGGCACTCCCAGTCCGGTAAGGAGAGATAACTCTGAATCAGCATGTTGTCACAGTCCGAATTAATATTAATAAATAATTCAAATGGTGCTATTTTAAAACGCCAGTCTGATAAAGGGAGATAACTCTTATAATGAACTTGTCATCACAGTCTCAGACTGGTTGAAATAAACGTATTGATAAATAAATTCCAATATTACAGCATTTCAAAACTCCTGTTAAATTTAAAGATAATACCATTCTGAAGGCGGGTCGTAGCACAGCCCACAGTCTGGTCAAAATATCAGTATTGATAATAATAATTTCAATCGTGTCATTTCAGAACTAATCGCTCTGATGAAGAAACTACATGAAACTTTCATTGCCCTTGCTGCCCAACTACAGGTGATCAACGAAGCTGTCAAGGTAAAATTAGTCTAGGATATTCATTTTGATAAACTGTCGTCGCAGATTCCCGCAGAGACGTTAAACTGACTCTATATTCACTCACTCAATTGATAACCTGATGAGCTGCAATACAAGTTAAATAATGTCTATTCAAAGAGCGAGAAAGAGAGAGATAAGGGGAACAAAATATTTACATCTATATTTATTTTCAGACTCAAAAAGACCACTATCTCAACTATCGGAAGATTTTCCACGGCGACACCAAAAACATTTTCGAGCGGCATGCAAAACCTGTGGTGACTGTCACGCCCATGCGACCTCTCGACCCCGCAGGTCCCGCCCCCTTCACGGGAATGACCAATGCAGCTGCAGCTGCCATGGCCTCGGTACTCAACAGGTCGCAGCACCCTACAGGTATGCATAGTATACAGTTGTACCATCAGCACCCTACAGGTATGTAGAGTATACAGTTGTAGCATCAGCACCCTACAGGTATGCATAGTATACAGTAGTACCGGGTGGAATATTCCTGCAGTGTTTTTATTGTGACTTTAATATTATGTTGCGGGTTTCCTCCTGCCCTAAACTGACAAGTCGTGATATTAGTGAAAGATTCTAGAAAGCGACTTTAAACCCCAATTTAAAAAACAAAAACAAACAAAAATACAGACTATTCAATGTCGACTTACTGTTAGACTTGAATTTCCACGTTTACTATAACCCATATATACCTCAGTTGTACAATATTACCATAACCCCTGCAGTACCTCCCATCACACATTTCCCATTTGATTGACAGGTGCTCCCCCAGTAGCCGGCCTCAACACCAGCTCCATAGGGACCGGCAGTCTCGGGGTCGTGGGGTCAACGCTGGGGACCACTGGCGGACTGTTCGGAGGGTCCAGTCTAGCCTCGTCATCAGGTAACCCCTCCCACCCACGTGCTGTCTCGTTAATCTCTCGGAGACGGTCTCATCCTGCACATCATTGCTAATAGGTGGTGGTTGTACTACTGTTATTTTCTCTTGGCAAGAGGCGTTCAGAAGTATGAATCATTGATTGTCTACCCCTCAGTTTAATAATGGAATGGTCCTGTTCACCCCTGTCTAAATTATCAAATTTAGTGATCCTGTCTGCCCCTCAGTCTGAAAATTGAATGGACCTGTTCATTCTTCTCTGTTTGCAAATATAGGCCTGTCAACCCCTTTAAACTTTACAAATTGTTCATTCCTCAAAATTAATAAATGAAATGGTCCTGTCCACCCCTCAAGTTTTAAAATGGAATTAGACATGCTGTGTAAACATGTGTAATGAAATAATCTTGAAAACTCCAATTAAAAAAAATTATTATTATTTGTGGAGGTGGATGCAATGCTTTAGAACAGTGAACACTTTTGCCCAGAGAAGACATATCATCATTTTCCATGTTCAAATATTAGTAGCCCTTCTTTAGCTCTAGTGTCTCATCAACATCAATTTCTGTTGTTCATATATTATTGTGTATCAGTAGTTTAATAGTCATATTAGTCACATTCCTTATGTAATTCCTTTTCAATTCTATACATTTAATTTTATTATTTTTCCTGCATTATAATTCATTAGATTTCTGCTTGTACTTTTCATATTTTCTCTCACTAACCAGTAGTCACTTCACTTGATAACACATCACGACGTGCGGTACACATCCTCAATCATGCAGGGCTACTGCCAACACTACGCTACGTTATGAGCCAAAATTCTATCTTGAAAATAGTCAAGTAGAATGCTTTTTTATTGTACTTTATTGTACTTTATATCACTGAGGTATTTTTGGCTATTTAATTTAGCATTCAAATTGCCATCTCTTCATTTCTTCATCTCTTCATCTCTTCATCTCTTCATCTCTTCATCTCTTCATCTCTTCATGTGACGTAAAACAATAATTCACTCACTCATGCCATCTCATAAGTACAACGTTTGGCTCAGTTTTTCATTAATCTTTCATACTGCAACTGTCGAACACATTTAACCCTCTCCCTGCTGGATTAGGAGACAGTCACCACTCTTTAGGGCATCTCTGGTTGCCTTCGGCATGGAGAGGGTTAATTGCTCCGCGCAGCGTAGTGTAGGCCAGCGCGGTGGTGCGGGTGATTGAGGCGGCGTCACCGCGGCGGCGTGATGACAACATGGTCTCTCTGTCTGTGACACGTGTCAGGCCTGTCCGGGTCGGCTCCGCAGCTCAGCAGTCTGTCCTCTGTACTTGCGTCGTCCAATCAGACGGCAGCTGTCAAGCCTCTAGGTTAGTGTGGTAAGAGTCCTCCTCCGTCGTGCCCTGCCCACTTGTAGCAGGCTCTTTGCCCCATTGCGGTCAGGTCATCGGGTTTGCGTTTCACGAACGGGTCATACTTTATCCTGGGCATGAATCCGGGCGTTTTTCCGAAGTTATCGTATTCATAATGACATCGTTACGCCTTCGTGGAGGAATGTTTTACTTTTTAATGATCATAAAATTTTCTTCAACAAATTATTCACAGTGTCATTTTTTAATTATTATTTTTAATAACATTATTTAGTGGAAAAACTTTCAGGATCCATAAACAGCCAACTTAGGGCGTGATCGATTTGACGATCCCTCTTCCAGAAGATGTCTTCTTGCTGATCATTTTGTAGCAGAATGTCTTCTTCTTCTGGCAGACGAATTCCTGCGCTCCACCTCCATAGCAGTGGCGCGTAGCTGAACATTTCTCTTCCTAGAATTACTTTTACCAAATCGAGAAGACGCCAATCGATCACGCCCGTAATGGATATCTTAACATGTCTCCCATCATTACGCATTCGTGGAGGATAAGTTGACTTTCGGGATCGTTATATTTTCCTCTACGAAGGATTAACAGTGTTAATATGTACGATAGCTTCGGGATCATGCCCCTAGACATGTGCCATGCTTTTACTATGGCATGAAATGATGAAAATCTAAATTTATGCCCGTGCTATCGATATGACCCTTTGGTGAAACGCAAACCTGTACTCTAGTGTCATTAGTAAATGTCTACCCCCACCTCTCCACTCCATCTTCTCCCCCACCTCTCTACTCCATCTTCTCTTTCCCCTTTCCCTCTCCGGTCAAAGAGAGCAGGCATGGCAAATTTAATTTGTCCATGGGTAGATTTATTTGCCCTCCAAGGGTACGTTCCTTTGAGCTCAGCATACTGTCTAGAGTACGCCTGACAGATACTTTTGTCAAAGGAGCGTGTTACACAGTTCTTGCACAGTGTGCGGGCTGTACTCGCTAGCGAGGTGGTGCAGACAGCACAGAAAAAGTACAGTGACGTCACCACATCTAAGGCAACTCTTTACCGCCATCTTGCTTGTGCGAGATGTGTGCGAGTCGTTCCTTACATTCAGTACAGCTTACTGGAGTGATGTCACCTGTCTGTGCGAGTACAGTGTAATGCGATCAAAGTAACAGGGCCATTGTCTACCCACTCACCAGCACTAATGGAGGAAATATTGATCAGTCATAGGCAATCTTATAAGAGAAATATCAACCATGAAAACAGTTCTATACAAGTGGGGACACAGATATTGAAAACTCTGCACATCATTAAATGAAAGAGGGAGGAGGAGAAGGCAGCAGTTATGCAGTGTGTGGAGCAAACAACAGCTAGAAGCCTCGTGGCAAAGTTGTGGGTGTGGAACCGCCTTACGTTAACCGTCTCAGATCATACCTCCGTGATAGGCTATGTAATGAAGGACTTTCGTACCATGCATCGACCTCATCTGAATACGACGTAACTCCTGGAGACGATAGATCTCACGACGTTTTATTTCATCCAGCTTGGTGCGAACTTGGTGTCCGACTAAGTCGATGTGCCTGGCTACAGAACCATCCTGAAAAATGAAAATATTTGACGATAAAATAACATGCACATTTTCAGTTATATTGTGCCAAATGCATGCTTGAGTGCATGCTCATACATAGTCATAGCTTTTATTTATGTTATTACCCTGGACAATACATTGATCAATGTGATCTTATAATTCTCAACTCCCTGGGGAGTATACCACCAAAGCTGCTTTTGAAGGCACTATAATGTTACCATTCACATGCCAATGCAGGTATCCCTTTGGAACGCGCCATTGGCGCATTAGCAATCCATGTGGCGCATTGGAACTTCCCTTAATAGTTTTGGCATGTTGACAAATATATTTATAAATTAAGTGTTTATACGTAATCCACACATATATATGATTAAACAATGCTATGTGCGTATCAAAAGCAAAACATTCTCGAATCAGGAAGCAATCTCGGTGTTTTCACTTGGAAGATATTCTACATTTGGATTTTAGGAAGTCTTCGTAATATATTAAGG
>JAUTBV010126892.1:0-12516 GCA_032361325.1 Lepetodrilus fucensis | reverse complement strand
TGTACTATAGTACAATATACATGTACTATAGTACAATATACATGTACTATAGTACAATATACATGTACTATAGTACAATATACATGTACTATAGTACATAAATGAATTACATTTTTTAATTTAAAAAAACCAAAGCAAATTAATGATGTGATGTAAGTTAGATTTACATAGATTATGTTTATAGACAGTGTTTACAGCTGCAAAAGCATATACGGTATACATATATATTAGCTGGACTTAATCAGTTAATAATGTCACTTGGCAATGTATGTGATAACTTGTCCCAGGAATATAATAAATAACCATGATGTCTTTTGAAAGACTATTCCGGTATATATCTGGCAGTTCAGGCTTATGATATCCATTTATGTCATATTATTCATATGGCTTATACTACACTATCACAGTGACATTTTGTCATGATCATAATCAGATAATGTATAATTTATGTAGACATTTCTGAGCATAAAGTGTAGATTTTATGTACGCTTCAGTAGTTGTTTAAAGTTAATTGAAGCATCAGAAAATACAAATATCAAGTTTGAAATTATAAATATCATGTGATGATTGGGACATCTAATGCAGACATGTATATTTCAAAGATTACGAAATTCCTCCTCGAATCATGTGAGACGAATGCTTTATGTGATCTGCATAAAAACTAACACAAATATTTAGGCTAAATCTACATGACGCTATCTCGCCTCGTATTTCAAGGGTAGGTAACTCTACATGGATAAAATGGCGTCTCGATACGACAAAAGGATTATGTTTACTTTTCACATTCGTCGTTGATTCCAGGTTAATATTTAAACATTCGATATCATGTACTGGTAATTTTAATAGTTAGTATAACGAGAAGGTTATTTACTAAATATACTTTGACTGGACGTGAGTAAATTCGTTAGTTTTATTGTTGACTAACATCTAGGAAAGTCCTTCGCTTTTCGTGCAGACACACAGGATCTTGCCATTATATTCGCTATTTTCACTTTAACGGTTACTCATGAGCTGAGCCGTTAATAGGCTAATTAGTGGCCAAGCCTGTCGTACATTGCGCTGTGCACATCCATTAGAAACAAATCGATGCGCGATTCCCAAGGCTGTTATCTCGGTAAATAATTCATGGAATGAAAAACGATTGTTTACCTACTAACTAAAAATTACGAATTTTGACAAATATATCACCAACTATGTTGAATAGTATGCTCAGACTATCAGCTAATTAACCCACAAACAAGTCGTTATCCAAAAGAACTAAAGACAGAATCTGCTGACAAAATCTGTTATGTGCTTTTATTTGCATAGTGCATTTGTAGTCTTAAAAAATGTTATCCAGTTACCAGTAGCATGTTTGAAAATTGATTTCAAATACCTGATACTAATAGAACCATAACCAGCATGATTAGACAATGTTAGAATGATGTAGATTTGCCTAAACATTTATTTTGTGATATTATTTTTTCAGAATGCTGTCAGTACAAGTCCTTTGAAGTCCTTTGAAGTGAAGTTGTGAGACCTTTTCATCATGGCATCTCCAGGAGAATTGGCTCCAGTCTCGTTTACTGGGCATGGTCGGATGGACAATGTTGATCGACAATTTTGCCAAAATCCTGTAGTACCTCACGAAGCACCTGAAGGCTCAGCAGCATTTGCTGGCCTGTCTGGTGGCCAGAACATTCAGAAATCAGATGCGATTCCATCAATCAGTTATTTCCAACAGGCCAGCGAGCAACTGAAACTTGAGCCTCACAGTGAATCCGGGTATTTGGAGGATCTGAATTCAGTCAATTGTCCCAGGGAATCGAGACGAGATTTAATGCAGCTGGGAGAAATATGTAAGAACAGGATTGAAGCAGGATCATCACAATTTAATGGAGGAATTGAAGGTTACGGAAGTCTAAAAGGCTCTCAAGCTAAACTGACAGACTTCGCCTGCACTGTCTGCAACAAGCGCTTTTCTCGCCAGTTTGTCCTGAAGCGTCACATGGTCACACATACTGGAGTAAGAGACTTCAAATGCAGGATATGTGGGACCGGATTCATCGATGCAACAGGTTTGAAGATCCACGTCCGTATCCACACAGGAGTCAAGCCGTTCTCGTGCGAGGTGTGCGGGAAGTCGTTCACTCGGGCACAGGAGGTGAAGCGTCACTCAATCACTCATCTCCGACAGAGAGCCGGGCACAAGTGTCAGTACTGCGCTCACACGTTCCCAGACACGGCCGTGCTCAGTTCTCACGTGTACAAGCTGCACACCCTGCAGAGGAGCTTCCCCTGCGTCATCTGCGGGGTGACCTTCGAGACCAAGATGGCCGTCCACGACCACCTCAAACTACACCTGCTCAAAGACGGGAAATCAACGTCGGAATCACTTGTGGACGAAAATGGCAGGAAACAGAAGGAAGACTACCACAAGTGTCCGGTGTGCAATAAAATATTTTCAGGGAAGACTGATTTGAATCGGCATGTGAGGATTCACACGACTCCCGACGATTTTATATGCAGCGTCTGTGGTGTGGGCTTCCACGAGGCCAGTGAGTTGAAGGTTCATAAAAAGACGCACACTGGGGAGCAGTGCCACTCGTGTCACATCTGTGACAAGGGCTTCAACTGCTACCAGAATCTCGCCCTTCATATGGACATCCACAAAGACTTGACTGGAGCCTGCTGCAATATTTGTAACATCGCATTCAATGACGTCTTCAGTCTGAACGACCACATTGGAACCTCGAAGGAGTGCTGTGATTCTTTGAAGTTGCAGTTCCCACCAGAATGCAACATGAAGGACTATTCTTGTGAGATTTGCGGCAAGGTTTTCAATCGTATGCAGGAGGTGAAGAGACACGCAATCACACACACTCGCCCGTACATGGGACACAAGTGCCAGTACTGTAGTTTGAAGTTCAAGGACACTGCGTTACTGGCAGCTCACGTAGAAAAGGACCACCAACAGCAGAAATCGTTCCCGTGTGTAATTTGCTCTGGGAATTTTGAAACTAAATTCGCCATCCACGAACATCTGAAATTCCACCTGGTGAACGACATAGTGCCACAGTCGGTGTCGGAGCAGTTCAAAGAGGAAGATAATCACGACGAGAAAAGTCCAGAAAAGTTTCACCAGTGTCCAGTCTGTGACAAGGTGTTCGGACGGAAGACGGATGTCACCAGGCACTTTAAGATCCACACAAATCAGAAAGACTTTGTCTGTGGTATCTGCAGCATTGGATTCCGGGAGTCTTCAGCGATGAGGGTCCATCTTAGAACGCACACGGGTGAACGGCCATTCCAGTGCTATATTTGTCGGAAGAGGTTCAACAGAGGTCCTGATGTCGCTCGCCATATGAACGTACACCGAGATAAGATAGATTTGTTATGCAAGATCTGTAATTTGGTATTTGAGGATGTCTCGAGTTTGAACCTCCACATGGGCGGCCATCAAATACGTCTGCCAACGTCACCAAAGTCATTTGTTGAAAGCATCAAATTGCCTCTCGGCGATCAAAATAGAGAAATGTCTGCTGATGTAGACAAACCTGGCTATGTTACCGACAAACCTGGCTATGTTACTGAAAGGGGAGATAACTTGAATAATATGGCACAAAGGGGAGATAACTCGAATAATATGGCACAAAGGGGAGATTACTCTTACAACAATCTGGGAGATGCTGTGAACAGAATGGAAGATGGAAGCAAAGAGAAGGAAAGTGTCAGTAACAATTTGAAAGAGAGCGAAAATATATTTAATCGCACTCCCGAAAATGCATTCAACAATACGACTACAACGCCGAAGATCCAGATGGTTTACGATCCAAAAGTTGAGGTATCTCCACAAGGAAATCCTCCAGAGATCCAAAGCGAATTTAACTCGAAGAACAAGAACTTTGACAAGTTTTTCAGTGGGAAGAATTACTTCTGCCACATCTGTCAGTTTCGATTCGGCCGCAGCCAAGACCTGAAGCGGCATATCAACAACCTTCACCCGGGAGAACCACCGTTCAAGTGTGCGGTCTGTGAGGTTTCCTTCGACGAACGAGACCTCTTGAAGACCCACATGATGTCGCACACCCTGTACAGCCCAACGTGCCAAGACTGCGGAGTTACCTTCCCCAACGACGCCAAGCTCCAGTCTCACATGAAGTTTCACACCGGGGAGTACCGCTTCAAGTGTGACCTCTGTCACACCGCGTTTCTGCGCTCCGGCGACATGAAGCGCCATCTGCTGATCCATTCTGCCGACAAGCCGTACAAGTGCAGTCTGTGCGACATCGCCTGTGTCACGTCGCACGCTCTCGATATCCACTTCCGAAAACACACCGGGGAGCGTCCGTTTCCGTGTCAGGTGTGCGAGAAGGGCTTCAGTAGAAAATATGACCTGAAGAAACACATGTCCGTGCACAAAACTCCTCGGCCTGCTCCTACTGGACTCCTTTGAATCTAATATTATGTAGGAATGTATATATCTCAGAGTCGTTGAATCAACAGAATATAAACATTTATGCATTCCGAATCAAATATTTAAAAGATTCCTTCAATATCATTTATGTACTTTCGTGACCAACTTATTTATTTTGTTGTATAGTTTCCAAACTTCATGAACAGAATTAATTTTCTTTTGTACATCTGAATTCCAGAATTATTTGTATGCTTTCATGTAGATTAGCTTAGTTTTTCAAAGGTTTGTAATTATTATTATTCTGTTAGTGTTTGCAAGTCACTATGACTAATTTTGTCATAAACGTACATGAGCACAGTCAATTTGTACCTGCATTGCAGCATTACTTCATGACATACACTAGGGATGATCATGATATTCATTAGGATATCATTTATGAATATTTTAGTGTAATGGTTATGATCTAGTAATGTTAGAAACACTTTTTAGTCATTGTTTTCCATATTTGGAGGTTTGTTTTATGTACATGTATTTGAATTATTATATTTATAAACCCATCCTACCCACTATACACAATACATTGACTGTATAATGTACTTGAAGAAAACACGCTACAGTACATGTATATGTAGAAGATGGACACTATTGTGGCACCATTGTTGATTACCATTATCAATTGCCGGCGATTGGGGAAACTCATTATGTTAATTGTTGTGAATGTATGAAAAGAAAATTCACTCAGTGATATCAAGCAACATTTCACTCACTTGTTACATTGGTTGTTTCAGGGTCTCATCCCAACATTATCAAATCATCAAAATATTATTGAAATACTGTTGGAAACAATGGAAATCCATAACTCGCACACTAGATTATTAGGTTGCCGAGCAAAATAAGGACTTATTATTCAGTGTTGTACCTATCTTCTAGGTCCATGCTTGTTTTGCTTCCTCTGTGATGTATACGCTGATCACGGGAATGTTATTTTAACATGTCTGTATTTGATGGCTATCAAAATAGACAAATATTGCCAAATGTAAATAGTCAAAATATTATTACCTGCACAGTAACTGTTGTAGAATACAAATTGGAAGTGTGGGGAACAACTGCGTAGCAGAAAGGTTTGTTGAAAATTCATTTAGATGTACTTTAGACATGTTAGATATGTATATTTATTCTATTGAAGTGATTTGATTGATTTACCATTTTGTAAATATATAAAAACTGAACTATTGTGCAAAGTGCGTCTCATATCAGTGTTCGAAATAGAGCGACAGGTTATTTTCAGCGAGGACTGGTAACGTTTTATCCTTGCACGCCCGTATGTTGTGTTACTTTTTCTTTGTTTTTTCAAGATGTATATCATCGATCACTGGCCAACATGTATGAGGACGAGTAACTTCTCAGACTTACCAGTCCTCATGTCTGGCAGTGAAATTGCTGGAGTTTTATACACTGGTATGTGGACTGGTAACTTCTCAGACTTACCAGTCCTCATGGCTGGCAGTGAAATTGCTGGAGTTTTATACACTGCTCATATACAAACAAACACGGTCTGCCATCAATCTGCCACAATTATCAGCTTTTATTAATTATTCTCGGCCTTTGAATTTTGTTTACGATTACCATATTACAGCTTAATAGTATTTCTGTTACACAAAACGTCCCGTTTGTAATTGAATCAAAGTAAGAATGAGATTGTCATGTACAGTGTCGCACAAATGTACATCACTGGTATATTGCAATGTATATCATATTAAAGGAAAACAATCACAGAATTCAATGGTTGTTTTATGTTTGTTTTTTATCACTATACATTATTTATATAAATTTCATTCACATGAAACATGTCTTGGCCAGTAATTTTGATGTATAGCATTGGAAATTACAAGATACTCGTCGCCTACCGTTGGCCAATTATATATAGCCAATCTTCATATTCTTGCCCCATGACGAGACACATTCGCTTTAAAAATGTTTTTGTGTTTGTGGGTCTCTGCCAACAGGGCTAGCCATTTTGAACAATGTTGACACATCCAGACAATTCTGGTTCAAATTCCAAGATGAATTCCAAATTCCGAACACAGATTCACTCAAATTCTGGTTCAAATTCCAACATGAATTCCAAATGTGGGGTTGGATGGTATTTGAGAAGTAATCCACCTTGTCGATAAGGGAAATGATTTTATCACCCGGCTCCCACAGATCACTTGTACTAGTAGAATACAAAGAGATGTCTACTAGGAGGTATTGCTTTAAAATTGTCCCAATTGGTCAGTCATGCCACTCATCAGCTGTTGCCATCCAATCCACAGCCGTTTGCATCCATGATTTGCATGGGCTTGTCAATTTCACCCATCAATTGTCACCATAGCAGGTGCATGTGAAGACCTGTAACGAAACTAAGCAAGTGAGGTATACTATTTATACCTTACATTTGAGCATTTTGCTTTAGTTACATTAGGGTGATAAATAGAATTTCCACCTGGACCCGAGATTACAAAACTTTCTGAGAATGACTCCATACTCAACTCAGAATTTTGTTCATGAAACGGCATGTGACGTCATAGCCTGAGTATGCTGCGAGTTTAGGGTTATGACGTCATATGACGTTTTATGAACAACAGTTTAGGGCAGGAGGAAACCCACAACATCTGTAGCCCTGAATGTTGCAGTAAACCTGTGAGTGTCAGCTGGTACCATGTCAAAGGCTGTATATTCCTTGAAAATTGATGCTGGCTCCTGAGACAGGATTTGAACCCAGAACCTTTTGACTCCGACATAAAATATTCTACCATTGTGCTACCATCTGCCAGACTGGATACTACTAGTTCTTTGTGCATAAATAAAATATATATTAGTATATCTTTTTCAGGGAATTTGTTCCTGCAAACAATTTAAACAGTATGCTTGTATACAGGACAACATTGTGAAGCAAAAACAGTTTATTAGCAAAACATGAGAATAAAACATTAGACAGATCAATATTCACACATTACACGGCCACATATAGATATAGTAATAACATTAGCTTCCATATAGGATAGAGATTCTATGGTTAGACTAGATATTTATTTGAATTCCGATTCGGAGGACGTATCAAACAACTGACCATTTGAAGTAATGGGTAGCCAACACATAACATCAGGTATGTACATTCAGCTGTGTATGATGCCATTTGATAGATTATCTACATAAAAACCACTCATCTACATTCAAACCACAATGTTAAAAATTCAAGCTTGCCTTTTTCATACAAAACTAACATTACAGGGATCTAAGCATACCATGGCTGCATATTAATAATTTATACAATAATTATTCGTTTTAGGTACGTCATTTCCACTATTACCTTTCAAAACATATTTGATCATAATTTGGTTTAGCATATTTGCGACATATTAGCAATCAAAAATTCTATAAGCATTCAAAATGCAAGCAGTGAAAGAATAATTTTTGTTCAAAATGGAAAATAAAATGGTAGGTACCATAGTACTAGTACTAGTAAATGCTATCAAAAACTCTCGAACAAAACCAAATGAAAGACATTTTTATATTATTAATCGATTGAAAATAAAATCTGCTGAACATTTCATAATTTCTTGCATAATCATGTTTATCTGAACATTTTTTTTTTTTTTAATGACTTGCTCATGTGCAATGAATCAAATTGTGCAAATTCTGGTAAAAAGAAATTAAATGCAAAACTTCAGAATCTATTATCATGTGCCAGTAATTGTTTCCTAGAAATAGAAAGGAATTGCACAACTATCACAAATACATGCAGACATCTCGCCTGGAGAAGTGTATTGACATTTTAAAAACCCCCGATAAAACAAATATTAAAACAAGTACAAAATTACAAACATTTTTTTTTACAATTCTGTAAACTGGACAAACACATTGACATAATAATTAGAATACATTTTAATTTTTATTTGCATTTAAAATATAAAATAAAATTTGATTTTAAAAGAGTCTTTGATCAGAAAATATATGAAAATATTATATTCAATATGTCAATTCACACAATCAATTTTTGTCAACTTCTAAGGTAAAAGCTCAAATAAAGAGATGACTATTACATAGCCATTGCTGGGTGTGCATGATATGAAAATAAAATATGATGGATTTTCACATCTTTTCACAATCATACAAACACATACACTGTACAAGATAAATTGGTCCGATACTAGGTGACCTTGATACAAAAACAAAGCTTCAGAACTAAAAGTAGAATGGACACAGATTTTTCCCCCCATCTCTCCAGTCCCAAGTCATTAATTTTGTTATTTCTCATATTGCAGCATGAAATATTGACAATTTTGAGAATATAAACTTTGTAATGTCACTGCATTCTTTGATTTAATTCAACCTCACAATTAAAAAAAATATGTTTACATTTTCTTTAAATATTTACCAAATATTACAAAAACTGATTCAGAAGAAGAAAGAAAATATCAAATCAAAAAACATTTTTTCCCCCTTGAATTGTTCAAATATTCCCAAACATTTTCTCTTTCATTGCATCATCATAGGCTAATCTCAAAATCTTCTTAATTTCGGAATGGGCTTTGAAGTACAGCACATTGCTGGTGGCGATTGCCCGAGGAAGAGGCAGTTCAAAGCAGCCAAGGTCGATGATGTCTACTGGGTGTCCCTCCAGTCGGGCGATGACTCGCGAGCAGCCATGGAGTTTGCCGTCCCTGATGTCAACATCGTACAGCTGCACACAGACATCGACTTCCTTCACTGGCAGGAATGGGATGCACACTGGCGACAGGTTCTTCACTGCAACAAGAAGGGCAGTAACTCTGAACAATGTTAAGTTAATATATTTTAGTTAATATTTTCATTATCTGATTCTACCATTTGTAGATCAGTGTAGATCAAATAAAATTCAATATATATTTTTTCAAAATACATTAAATTTATTAATTGGTGTGTGAGCCAACATTAAAATTAAATGAACATAATTATTAACTTGGTCAATAGAACATATAATACAACATTGCATTTGCTATGAGAACTTAACAGCTTTTTATATTAGTGATCGTATAAAGAAAGCCCATGTTATTACGTGAGATTGTTTCATTGAAGTAGACTTTCTTGTCCATCGAGATGCTCATTACGACACTGGCTGTCTTCGACTCAAACGTCAAATTTGCGCAGGCTGTGAAAATAAACCAGATAAATGTTAGATGCTTTTTGCTTGTACCGACATTGGCATGCAACAAAGATTTATTATTGTTATTAGGGAGTTAAAGGTCCACTATACAACACAAAGACAACACAGAAAGGTAACTTCTGTGAACATTAAATGATGGTGCTGAGTAACCAGGGCAGATTCAAACTTGGTACTTTTGGTTCTGGTGTGATGTGCTACCTTTTCCCGCAGAGGAGTGGCAAATTAGAAAAGTTCACGTCAATGATGGAAGCTGGTCATGGTTCTCATTACTGGTGACCTCTGACCTAACAAGAGGGATGTTTGGATTCCATGTTCTACAGCTCCTACCAGTGTTGTTGATTCCGATCTCAGATATCTCCAGATGGGCACAGCAAGCACAGGCGAGCATGAAGCACCTGCAGCCCAGAGAGCGATCTTTTCCAGAGACCTTCAGATGTACCGTAGTAGACGCGGCTGAAAGAGTTTTGAAAACAATAAACATGTACTGTACATCAACATATCAACACCGCAGATCAAAGATTACCTGTTTTTTTTTTAAATTGGGGTTTAGATTCGCTTTCTAGATTTATTTTACTAATATCACGACTTGTCAGTTTACGGGAAGAGGAAACCCGCAACACCGGTAGCGCTGAACGTTGCAGTAAACCTGCCAGCACCGGCTGGTACTGACAGACCAAGGATGATAGATCAGAGATTAAATGACAGAATTGTACAAAGACCTTCAATGTTCCATGGATTCGGATAAACCACAGTGGTACATTTGAGTACTATTTACCAAAAACATAATGTACATCAATAAGGAAGTGCAAATATTCCTAAGCATGATATTGCTAAGAATATGTAAAATTATTATTTATGTTGTGCTGGTTGATAATTTATATTTATTTAAAACTTCAACAAAGTAATCTCGTTCCTTTGGCGCTATTCTTTTTACCTCCTCAATGAACATGGTGAATATTATGGCTTTTGGTAAATTTAATTAGCTACAATTTCACAAACTTTGTACAATAGAACCAGAACCTGAGATTATGAAACTTTCTGAGTAGGATTTCATGCTCAAGCTTACATTGTATATGGATATATGTGAACCAAACTGTGAGATGAGCATGAAATTGTACTAAAAAAAAGTTTTGTAATCTCAGGACCGGGCTACATACAATTTTATACTTTCTATTCCACCCGCCACATTGAAACATTTTCACCCCAATATCTGTTTCTGACCTAGGCTTAACAATACAATACTCACTCAGTAGATGTGGGAGTGTCTTGTGTGTCACCACCCTGGGTAGCCCCACCCTCCCGAGGGCTGCTGGGCGCGGTCCTGGTCCTGGGGGCATCTTGAAGCAACCCAACTTGTAGTGCTCAAGCACCAAGCCCTCCAGTTCTGCTATGATCATCACGCAGCCACTGAGCTGATGCTGGGACATGGACATGTTGTAGAACTTGATGCAAAGTCGGGCTAGCTTCTTGAGGTATGGCACGCCTATGCAGATAGGTGGTGGGTTCTTCACTGGAAACACAACAAGTCGCATGGACGATCAAAATAGTAATACATACATAATAGAATGCTTTATTAAGAGTCCAACGCTCAATCCAATGAGCCAAAGGGGTAACCCTGCTGGCCGAGGAGACTCGTAGGGAGCATCTAATATCAAACCCAGCTGTATTAACATACCGTACATGTACTTTGTAAACAAATATTTAATATTATATAAAGATACATTTAAAAAAGTGCATGAACAAACATGAGAAACTGGAGAAGACTAATTTGCATACTAACAGGAGACAGTGTTGTTGTAGTAGACTACACCGTCCACACTGACGATAAGGGAGACTCCGTACTGGTCGGGGAGGTACGTCATGTTGGTGCACACTGCGAACCGAACAGAAAGTGAAAGTATATGTACATATATTATTCAATGAACAATACCACAGTCATACTAATATGTCTCATGTTGAAAACACCAGTCTTTTTGTCTCTTCGTCAACTATGCCAAGTAGTGATGAATCTTAACCATTTTCCACTTCATATTCCATCAGCATGATCAGAAACCTGCCACATCGAAACATTTTCAATCCAATACCTTTTCGTGTCCTGAATACAAGACTCAAGCAGTGGACTTGGAAGTGTCTTACGTATCACCACTCCGAATCGCTCCATACATGTACTAAATGTTACATTTACAAAAACGATAATTTACATAGAAAACGTAGATCTGTGTTTAACGCTATCCTGATAATTGCTCAACTGGCAGTACATACACACCTGTGTCATTGAGGCCGATCTGGTGGATCTCCAGGTGGGCACAGCACCCACAGTTGTAGGCCAGACACCCACACCCTGTGCCATTCAATGATTTAATTTCTGTAGACAGTGCTGCATCTGAAGAGAAACAGGGATCTATGGATGACAGTAAGGGCAAGAAAGCGCCTGTTCCAAGGAATGATTATATACTGGTATTTTGTTGTTGTTTTAAATTGAGGAATAGAGCTGCTTTCAAGATTCTTTCACTTATATCAAACTTGTCAGTTTAGGGCAGGAGGAAATCTGCAACATTTATGTTGGGTTGGGACAGTGGATGTTTGTCTGCCATACAGTGGTGGAAAGTACAAACATTATTTTATGTGTGTCAAGTGAATGTATTTTGCAGTTGTAGCTAAGAACTAGTCCAAAACAACCATGGCCCTATTATATATATTAATTGCCTGGTAGAGAGAAAGCTGAGGATTACTCACTACTACTAGTGAGTAATACTCAGCTTTCTTTCAACCAGGCAATTAATAGGGCCAAAAATGAAAGATTTCCGCACCCCTCTTTTTTCTCTCCATGTTTTCCTCTCCCATCTTTCACATTCAGAAAACGTTTTGTCCTGAAATTTCATTGTTTCTAGGAATGAAACATTTTTTATTCCAACCGGGAATCGAACCTGCG
>JAUTBV010126881.1:0-12518 GCA_032361325.1 Lepetodrilus fucensis | reverse complement strand
CAACGCTTTCTATTGTGGCGGGAGCCCAGTTACAACTATTGTAGCACTACAAGAGCGTCGTGCAACGGGCACCAGAGGCTAGCGATTTACAGGGATTGAAATTAACACTCGTCCTCTAGCCCGGGCCATTTCTTGCAATGCTAAAAGTATCCTGAGGACTTATTTGTATCACTATTCAGGCTAGTAAGTTATAAAGTTAGTTTCTATTGCTGGATTTATCAGCAGCGACAAAAAAAAGAGAGATAGGAACTGATTCTATTTAAATTGTAAATTGATACAAAGATAAGGTTCTATCTCAGAAAGTAAAATATCGAATGTGTCGCCATGAAATTGGTCTCCCGTTTGCAAGGACCTGTAAGCATCCTGAAAATGTTACCATTTCATAATGTCAGTTTTCATTGGAAAGCCTGTACGATATCCTCCACGGTGTGGCTGCCCATGTCGTAATCTAGACACATGCATACATTGTGCTGTAAGGTTTGGCAGGGGAGAGTGTATATTCCTGTCAGCACACCACAAGCTGCTGTGCGAGCTATGTATATACCTCACTCACTGCCAGCCAGTTAAGACTATCAGACTACCAGCTGAGTTATCCAGCCCACCAGCTAGCTCTATTAATAGTCTGACATTGCAACAGCCACAGGTCGCCATTATTAACCCATTTTACTGTTAGAAAATGTAGTCATCACAGCCCAGGGATGCTCTTCTTTGAGCATCATCTAGATAGGACAGCGGTGGTGGCTGTGGCAGCTTGATGTGCCCTGGGCATGTGCCTCATTTATGGTCCCTGTCAATTGAATTTGTATTCAAATGATGCGTTAGGCCAACCATTTTTAGTTTTATGGTTTACAGATTGTTGAAATAAACCAGAAAAAAATTCTGATTGGTACATTATAACAATTTGTTAATTGGGTTTGTATTCAAATGATGCGTTAGGCCAACCATTTTTAGTTTTATGGTTTACAGATTGTTGAAATAAACCAGAAAATGTTTCTGGTTAGTACATTATAACAATTTGTCAATTGAATTTGTATTCAAATGATGCGTTCGGCCAACCATTTTTAGTTTTATGGTTTACAGATTGTTGAAATAAACCGGAAAATGTTTCTGATTGGTACATTATAACAATTTGTCAATTGAATTTGTATTCAAATGATCCGTTAGGCCAACGTTTTTATTTTTTTATTTTATGGTTTACAGATTGTTGAAATAAACCAGGAAATGTTAATTGTTTTGATGTTAATTTACACTCAATCAATCAATCAACTTTATTTCCATTAATCCACTCACCATGCTCAGTCGTCCTTGGTACACATTTAAACATCTTCTTACATTTGGTATTGGCTGTGCAAACAAACATAATTATATACATATGAAAGAAATGTATTTTAGTTAATCTTGATGGACAACTGTCTTTAGAATTGAAGGATAACAGTGGTAGAATGTTGGACTTCGGACCCAAAGATTCCAGGTTCAAATCCCGCCTCGGGGGGCCCGGCATCAATATTCTCGAAAGTTACTTTTCTGATGCGATATTGATAGGATGCACTGTCTGTAGAGTGGCAATACAGTTATCATCCTTGGTCTTATCAGTACCAGCCAATGCTCGCAGGTTTACTGCAACATTCAGCACTGGTTTCCTCCTGCCTTAAAGTGACTGACAAAGTCGTGATATTAGTGAAAGATTCTAGAAAGCGACTCTAAACCCCAATTTAAAAACAAAAAGCAATAATAATAGTTTTGACTATCGTATTGTCATGATCATTCTGTGGAACAGAGAGGATGCAGACTTTTCTCAGCTTTACATGCAAAAGTAGAGCACACCTCGTTGCTCATTGTTGACCTGCGTGCACATTCGCTAATCTCACATTCTCATGATGATGTTGACTATGACAATGATGATTTTCCTTATCTAGATGTTTCAGACTAGACTGTGTTTTCTCACTTTAAATTGTATCTAATCTTGCTGACCGAACATGCTATTGTGTTATATTTATAGATCCATTATCGTTTTTATCATTGAAGGAATTAATTCTTATTAGGCCATTTATTTTTTATTAGTTGGTTTACAAATCGGCCGCTACTGAAAACGCCAAAATCCAAATAAAAATCACTTTACTTTTGCAAAAAGAAATTATTCCCGTCGATTAAAATTTCCCACAATAAATTTTAAATTAGTATATAGTGGGGTTAGATAACAGATTTTGTTTAATCAGACGGGCTGAAAAGGCAGTTAATAGTCGAGGGGAGGGGGAAAGTCAGCTAATTAGTCCGAGTCTAGCGAGGTCGAACAACCGTCAACAGACTGGTCAAGTGACACAGTGAAGACATGTGCTCACACAGCGGAAGGCTGAACCTGTACGTTCGAAATGATCCGTTATTTAACAGCAAAGAAACAATGATTAACTGTAAATTTCGAACTGATTACGGAGATGACGTAATCTGATTTGTCTATCCTCTCGGCATGACGTCGCAAGTGGATGTCTTCTTCTCAGACGATCCGCCACTACACCTCTCTGTTGCACACGGGTTCTGAGAGTATGAATTGTCTGTCGGCTGCATCCTAGTGTGCGAACAACTGCCACAACGGTTTGTCATGAGTGCAGCCTACCCGCATTTGTGAGGCGTAGCATTCAGTCACTAATTTATACCCATACATTTTAATGTGTTTTCCTGTTAAACAATACACGTGTAAATTGATTTTAAATCATACGTGTTAACTGTGTTGATCACGTGAGCCTATGCACATGTTTGTCAGGTTTTGCACTTTAGACGTGCAGAAAGACAATATGTGCGTTTTCACTCCGCCCCATCCGTGGAGTATCATCGGGAAGACGTTATCATCCATTATGTAAAGCAAATTTCCACTGATTTCCTCCTAAATAATTTACGATAAAAAATATGAGTGTAAAGTTTCTACTTGCGCTCAGTATAATTTGAACATTTTCATTATATAAGTATAAGTTATAGCAGTGTATAAAACTCCTTCAATTTCATTGCCAACCATGAGGACTGGTAACTCTGAAAAGTTACCCGTCCTCATACATGTTGGCCAGTGATCGATGATATACATCTTAAAAAGTAACAAAAAGTAACACGATATGCGGGCGTGCAAGGATAAAACGTTACCCGTCTTCACTGAGACTAACCCTATGACCCACAATATACAGTAATTACATATTTGACTGATTTACTGACACTATGCAAAGTTATGATTAAAAGGAAGTCAGCCTAAACATATTAAAGACATTTGATGAGGAAATGGTTGTTTTGTCATTATTTCCAATATCGGGCATGAACAATAAAAACAAATACACTTATATTCTGAAAACGTCAAGTTTGCAATCCAATGAAAAATATATAGCAAAATGTAACTATTGAAAATTATTTTATTTTTTTCCACTACTGCTTACATGCACTATGAAACCCTTTTTTTTGTAAACCAATCAATAAAAAATAAATGGCCTTACTTGCAATATATGTTTGCCATGATGCATAATACCTGCATAATTGACTTTTCAAGCAAATTGGTAGACAGTCAGAAATTATCAATGTTTGAAATTACTGCTGGCCTGATAAGCCCAGCCATTTCTCCCAATGTTAAAGGACCAGTAGAAATTCATGTTTTTTGTAAACATTAAATTTAGTTATTTGTATCATTATTCGGGCCAGTAGGTTTCCAACGGTAATTAGAACACTGGAAGTGATGCAAGATGAATAATACTGAGTGCAATGTGCATCATATTTTTGTCTTGAAGGGTATTTTGACTTAATAATTTTGTAAATAATAATAATAATAAGCATATTTATAATGTGCCTAACCCATCATTATAGCATTGCTTAAGGCGCTAATTTGCAAGTCTGGTGGTAAACTATACAGCTATTTATCTATTATGAAGTACTTATTAACAAATGCTGTTATTGACCATAAGTAAATATTAGCCCTATCCCTGCTGGATTAGATAAAAGCACTGCTCATTAGGACATCGCTTGTTGCCTTCAGCAGGGAGAGGGTTAATAACAGAAACCTACCTCGCCTAAAATACAAACTTTGCCAAAATAATGTAAACCATAAAATATATTACATGTATGTGTGGTCCTGTTTGAGAGAGAATCGGATTTAATTATTAATTAATAGAATAGATTATTTATTTGCTATGTTTTTTAACGACATCAAATCCTAGCTAAAAATCTGAACAGACTGTAAAGCGTAAAATACATTGTGTGAGGCCTTGCTTGGTGAGAGATGAAGCAGGCTTATTATAGAGACCTGGGTAATGCTGGCACTCTGCCATATCCTAGTGCCTATAGACCACTAAAGTCTGTATGCATATTCTTGTCACACAGGCAAACTGGAAACCTAAGTAGATAATGAACTAGGTCGGACATATTTATACATTTTGAATATTGATAGCGTGTATTTGTGGCTGTGTACAAAGGTGACTTTGTTATGCTCCATTGTACAATGAGTATACATATTGCAGAATTTATTATTCATACTATGACAAAACCGTAACCACTAACATTTCTTACTGAAATTAACCGGAGCTTGTGGCTCCACACCTATGTTTAGTTAACCCTCTCCCTGCTGAAGGCGACAAGTTGCCCGATCACATGCAGAAATAGAACACTTTGATTTTATTTAGCAGGGAGAAATCTTCTTTATTTTTTTAAATAATTATAATAAAATTCTTATGTAAATATTACCGATTGATTGTACTTTTGATATGGTAATATATCCAGAAGTAATGGCGATTTCGGTACATAAGAATTGAAAGGGACTAGAACCGAATGTGAAGGGTTGGACTATTTTAGTGCAACTTTTATCTATTTTTGTTAGTAAGTATTATTGCTCATGTTATATATTGAGCTATATGTTTAGAAGAATCTATATGCCAAATGTTCCACATAACCATCGTAATAACTTGTTTATTCTGTCAATCAGTGACAGTGTTTTGACATGCGCTGAAAGTTGCATAAAGTGCTATAAAAAAAGCACTACATACCAATAATCACGACAATGATGTTTGATGTAATCAAAAACAAAGCAGGTGTAGAGCTGATTTTATTCATCAATCACTTCTTTATGTTGTCTCCAATATTGGAAGAGTCTGTTCGACTTTCTTTAACAGATAGGTTCTAAATGTTATTGATGAAAAGTATCTGAATCATATGATAATGGTGTCATATAGATGTCATGACACCAAGTTCAGATGTCTCGCAGACCAATGACCTTTGACTTTATTGGCATGGTGTAGCAGGCCATTTCTTAAATGTTTCGCGTTTCTTACGTGCTGTCAAGGTTGTATAGTCAGACAGGTAGCCACGCAGATACGCAGATTAATCCAAAACAATTTCCTAGCCAATTTGGGATATTTTAACCCTCGCCGTGCTGAAGGCAACCGAAGATGCCCTAAATAGCTGTACATGTGCCGAATTCAGCAGCGAAATTGTTAATCAAAACATTAGCAGACTTAAAGTACTGACGAATTCACATTAACATTACCATAGTTAAGTTAAGTTGTAGCTGTAGTTAAGTTAAGTTGTAGCTGTCACTGTCACTGTCTGTTATTCATGTATGTTTTGAACTTGTCATTACTTGATGAAATGTACTGTTATGCCCGGCTTTTGTGTATTTCTTGATGCTGTAGAAAATTAATGTACCATGCCGGTGTATTATTCCTTAAAATATATATTTACTTGTCACTTTATGTTCATATTCATTAATTTATTTTACGATTTTAATTCAAAACGGATTCTCTATATCTTTAGATTCATTCTGTAATTACGTAAATGGTTTCAGATTTTCCATTTGTAATTACGTTAGTGGTTATAGATTTCCCTTTTGTTAAGTCTGATCTGGATGGATTAGGTTATGGATTACTCAATATTCTAGACCAATCGTATGAAAGCATTTGGACAGGATATTTGCCTCAAAATTGCGTAACACCTCCACTAGTTAATTGAATATATATTTACCAAATATAATTAAATAATTGTCTTATACCAGATGTTTTACCAAATATGGTATATTAGAATAGGCGAATATTACTGTTCCAATTCAAAATAGTAGATGTTATAATAAAAATATGAATTGTCAATTGTGGATTTTCATATAAATAAGATTTGTTTCAGTTCTTTATTTTTTTAACAATGTATATGCAATTCTTTGCAATTTTTATTCATCTTGAAACTAATAAATTTCCTCGTGTCTTTCAGAACTCGATTCGGCACAACCTGTCGCTGCACAGCCGTTTCATGCGCATCCAGAATGAGGGCACGGGGAAGAGCTCGTGGTGGGTGATCAACCCCGACGCCAAGCCAGGGAAGACTCCACGGCGGCGTGCGGGCAGCATGGAGACCAAGTCCTACGACAAGAAAAGAGGCCGCGTCAAGAAGAAGGTGGAGGCTCTACGAGCGGCTCTGGAGGCCGGTGGCAGCCCGTCCTCCAACTCTGACGACTTCCTAGACACGACGTTCGGCTTCGACTTCCGGCCACGTGCCAGCTCCAACGCCAGCAGCTGCGGTAGACTTTCGCCGATCCAGGCGGCTGTGGAGCCGGACCTGCACGACAATCAGGTTCCACCCATGTCCCCGATACCCTGGGGGCCGGAAATGGACTCGGGGAATTACTACAGTTCCGACGGCTTCACAGACCAGTTGGTGGACACTCTAGTAGACAGTATGAAGCTAGGTTCTGACAATTTAGAAATGGTGGGAAACGGCTTGCAGGAACAGTTCATGCACAACGGTTCGAACAATGATTTGACTATGTCTGATTACAATCAAAATGGAAGTTACAGTCAAAACGGAAGTTACAACGGCCAGTTTACCAACCTCCCCGCCCCGCCTCCTTACCCCGAGCCTCTGCAACGTAGCGGCCAGTCCCCAGCCCAGCCGCCCGCGAGCCAGCCAGTTATCACCAACCTGGAGCGCATGGCGATGACCAACAGCCGATTAAGCAATATGGGACTGCGTCCGAGTCTGTACGGACAGGACATGTACTCGCAAGACGGCGGGATGACCTCAGACCTGACGCAGCTGAACTCAGCCAACCAGCTGTCGGTGAACACGCAGCAGCAGCAGCAGCAGATGACGTCTCCGTCGCGATCCCCGCAGCAGAGCAGTCCTATAGGCTACGGCAGCGCGTTCAGTCCGAGCGTGTCCCCGCAGCCCCACCCCGTACAGCCACGACAGCTCTCCCCCCAGCCCCGGCAGCTGTCCCCGCAGCAAGCCCCAGTGTCTCCGGCCATCGGGTCCGCCGTTGCCGTGGCCCCGCGGTCGTCCGTGCTACAGCAGATCCCTTCCAACGACTCCATCCTGCGGGCCGCGCTCACCCAGGGTGGGGCGCTCAACTTCGACCTCCCCCCAGCCGTCGTCACCACCACCACGGCACCCAGCCACACACAGTTCGCTCCGATGAATATGCCTTACACGCGGCCCCAGATGAACGGGCCCGTGTCGACGACGGGGAACCACATCAACATCGTCGCTGACACCAACATGGACGACATTACGGTCACGCAGCTGGGCCAGCCTCAACAACTCAACAACCATAGCAGCCAAACGACGTCTTTACCAGCAGGAACTTTTGAGAACGGCAACACCAACGGGCCCAGTCCGGGTACGGAAGAGGTGCCCATCGATATCGACGTGGAAAGCTTGATATACGGATTAGACTGTGACCTCGATTCAATCATCAAACATGAGTTGACTCTAGAAGGCAGGCTGGACTTCAACTTTGACGGAAGCACAAATGTACCTTTAGCGACCAACAAGAATTCAGTTTGATGATAACTTAGGTTTGTGTGTTTATGACCGTCATTATACTAGTGCTGTAACTTTTTATGATTCGTTGATGATGTGCAAGCAACCAATGTGCTTGTATGGTTCAAGCAATTGTAGATTTTATGGTTCTTTGACAGGGCAGGGATATTTCTATATAGGGCAGCAAGTCTACTTCACTGGCATGCAAAGAGCAGGAAAACCTCGGATGACCACTAACAGATGGGACAATGGCCCTCTCGTAACCGAAACCAAAAAAGAAAAATTGAAAATATCAACTGCTTTGTGTTTGGGACTCGAAATACTCTATAGGAAGAGTCGTACATATATATATACTGTGTCAGATCTATAACGCGTGTAAAATAAGTCTGTCTGTCTGTCTGTCTGACCGTCTGTCTGCTGCCTTCCGCGCACAGCTTGAGAAAGTCCATGTGGATGCTGTCTCGATGTGGTTGTAATATTTTCACTGTGTTGCTGATTGCGGTCCTGACTGCTGTTAAACAGTGCTGCCAAGTGCCAGAACTCAACTGTGTTTAACCTTAGTGTGATATAGCTGGGGAAAGGCATTATTTTACGACATGTTGTTTCTCTTGTGTATCTAGACATGTGTACATATACGTCGTTTTTTCTTCTTCTCCCTTTTTTTTTTCTTTTTTTTTTTTCCGCCAGTGACAGACACTACATGTGGGATACGATTAATTATATCCTCATAATTCATAATCTCCTCATTGTTGATTTCACCTTCTTCATAATATTGCAGTTGATATGAAGTATATATGGATGTTTTACTGGATTTCGTCTTGCGTTACTAGAGACTCGAGACAGAAAGCATGAAAATAAGATGCAGTCGTTGGTTGCTAGCAAGTTACAACTTCCAGCGTGATCAACATTGATATTGGAGTTCTAGAAACTGGAATCTTATCGAGATCATTCTTCAACAGTTTGTAAGTGGTCACAGTAAATACAGTATTTATGAAAAGTCTTGGCCAGTAGCAAATTTGATATTTTTACTTGTTAATATGTTATTACGTACTTTGAATTTGTGGAACCTGGGGGAGAAATCTACTTGTATGTATGTATCGCAAGAGCCAGAGAACATTGTGATTTGATATCTGTCTCGATTTTAGAGTAGAAATATGATGGAACATGAATGAATATTACATTTCTTGACTATATTTTTATAACTTTTCAAAAAAAGATTGTTATGAACGTTGACATCTACGCATGGGTACCATTGGTGATCATCATCATCAGTACAAATGAAAACTAGTGCTTGTCAAAAGATGTTGGAGGGAATTGTTTTGATTTTTTTTATAGATTACATATATTTTGGAAAGTTGCTTCTACATTGTAGATAGATTGCAATGTACATTTTGAATCGAAAAATAGTCAATATTGTATTTTTATTTGGGGGGAGGGGGGGAATTTGGTAATAGACCTACAATGTTAATGAAAATATACACACAAAAATTAAAACTTTGTTTTCAATGTCTTTGACAAGGACAAGTTAAAAGTCTGCTTTAATCACTGGTCAGCTGTAGGGCTGAACTCATGAAGGATTGTATTATGACAGTTTTAATACTTTTGTGTTCTACATGTCCAATGTATGATGTATGGAGTACTGGATAATGTTTCTGTTGGTCATGTCACCCCGCCATCCAAGGTCAAGGTCATTTAAGGTTTGTTTTAAAGGTTCAGTGCTGATGACTAGTGTTGAAAGTTGTTATGGAATGTTGTCAAGGTATCAAATTGTTATTAGGTTCATGGATATGCTGGTGAAAAATCAAGGTTATTGTTACACAAGAACTCTGAAAATTGTAAATCTAGACAAGTTTACTGTTTTGGTGCATATATGAAACAGAACATGAGTTGGCCAAAACCTAAAAAGCTGTTTTCACATACTCCTCTTTAAAAAAATAGCATTCTAAATGTTTATACATACCATTTGTTGTTCTTGTTATGTGAGCATCTGAGAATATGCAGTAGGTATCTTGTGACAAGATTGTTCTGACATATTTATTCTCTACGTTTCGGAGGTTAAGGTCACCATGTTCTGAAACAATTGTAAGTATCATAAATATGCAGAGGTGTGGCTTTGAGTTATACGTTCTGTCTAGTTTAAGTGTCCCAGCCCTTAAAGGTCATTTTGAAGAGTAATTGTGAAATGTCTAAAACATTTAAACTTTTACCACTTTACACGTTGCTATTCTGACCAGGGTCCCGGTTCCACGAAACTGTTATAACACTATGAGAGTCGTAACTCTGTATGATATTATAGATGTTGCGACTGTCGTAGCGCTACGATCATTCTAACAGAATGTGAACCTTATTTTCCGATCATTGAAATTTTTCTATTTTTCTTAATTGGAATTCCACATAGTCATCTGTTTCTCAATTGGCATCTTCTACCAAGACAGTTATGGTCCACATGAATTTTCTAAATGCTACAACTTTTCAAGGTCATGAAAGATACGTTCAATATTATGGATGGGTTTTTTAAGTGACGTGTAACGAGCATGTTCGTTATTGAATCGCCTCGTTACTCACACAGACACTACTCTCAAGGTGTCGTGCAGCTCTTTAATAGACATAATACTTGGATTGCATTGGATGGCTTAGTGTGACAACCTGGGCTCTCTTTTACAAAGCTCTCATATTGCTAAGAGAGCATAGTGCTCTTGTATCCGCTAAGATATCAGGCTCTGATTTCTCAAAACAAACTCGAGTTTGAGATTTTGCTTGGTAGAGATTTCTCCTATTGAATCCATTGCTGTAACTTTGAGTTTTTACTCTCAAGTTAAATCTTGGCTGAGAAATATCTTACTTGCTGTAACTTTGAGTTTTTACTCAAGTTAAATCTTGGCTGAGAAAAATATCTTGCTCAAGTATGTTTCGAGATATTGGGGCCAAAGCACTCGCGTATCTGCTAAGAGACCATAGCGCTCTCATGTCTACATTTCTTGCTGATCACAATGATTGAATTCCTCTCCTGTGTGAAAGGATACAACTCTGAGATGGCATCAGCTCCGGCCTTAGCCATAGACTACACTATGACCAAGGAAGGAGCTACCATCGCCAATGGGTGAAAGATTCCTGCAGCAACATTAAACTCCATAATCACTCACTCGCTGACCTTAGAACTGTGCTCTTACTTAGTTACAAGAGAGAGCCTTGGTCTCTAGCTAGATACGAAAGCTTTGTGAAAAGGGTTCCTTGATCGACACAATTCTGAAAATTGGTTCCTGGTAGGATTTGTATTGAAATTTTATCGCAGATTAGCAATACGTTGGATTTGTGCCAAGAATAGAAGTGTGGTTTTACAGCAGAATTTCCTCTCAAAAGTATGAATACATGCTGTTCCATAATATATGAATATATATATATATATATTTGTATTGTTTGCCAAATATTGTTAAATATGCATTTAAGTTTAAAAACGTTAATGTTTCTGACTAAACCCTGTTACCTCATCATCATGTCATTGACACGTACGTATGCCATAATGTCCTGGTGTAGTTAGCACTGGTCACTACCTAGTTAGCTGCCTTGCTGTTAGTTATGAATTGTAATGCTCACACACTAAATACAAACTGTTATAATAATAATAATAAAATAACAATAATAATATTCATTAAATGTATTAGTGTGCTGACATTAAATCCTTTTTTTAAATTTAAATTAAATACATCTATTTTGAATAATTTGAAATTGTACACCAATTATAATTTTTTAATATTATTTTTAATATATTTGAAATAAAAATTAAGTACATGTAATAACATTATTGTGAAATATCATTGAAAAAGAAAGCAGTAATTTATTGTGTCTGCATTACTAGTTCAGCTGTCCCAATCAAATACCGTAGTTTCACACACTGAGCGAGTTGCTTGAATTCACAAAGCCTACTACATCCAGTTCTAATTACTGTTGAATTTATCCCATTGATATAATTTTGAGTGCACGGCCTTACTAAAATTAAACTTTTAATAGACGATGCAAAACAATAACTGGTCTTTATGATATCTTGTCTAATTACACGCTCTCCCTACAGGCCTGCCAACAGAGAAACTCGTTAGGAAAGTGGAAGGAAGGTATTAATGAGATGATTTGTATTGATTACAGTTAGTTATCATGGTTACCAGACATTACCGTAATGGATCCACGTAACGGATCCACAATTGAGGATCCGCGAGTTATTCAAGCAGCTCTTGCAGGTGGTCTATTCTTCGTTACAGAATTCGTCTCCGTTGATTTAATACACGTCCTCATCTCTCTCTAATAAATCTGAAGACTTTGTTCGTTGATTTATCCATTGTATACATGTGTATGTATATAAGATGTACATTTTTGTTGGTTGATTTTCATGCAGCTTATAAATTCTCTCTTAATTCTTTTAATGGTGGATCAGTTTCCACGACTTTGCTACCATCCTCTGATTGGAAGTTTTGAAAAGAAAAAAAGAAGAAAGTGAGAGAATATTATTAATAAATAATATCTCTATTATAAATAATTATATATATATATATATAGTTTGTTATTTAATCAAAGAGATCTACTCAGATGTTTTGCACCCCTAGTGTAGATGCTCTAGTTACATCGTCTGTTAAATGTTTATGGTTTTGTTTTGTAAATAATCCCCGAATTAGTGCTAATTATACCTAACTACATCTGCAAAGTGCTGTACTATGTACATGTTAATTTGTTTGTTTCTTCACATATTGGACATGGATGTG
>JAUTBV010126870.1:0-12518 GCA_032361325.1 Lepetodrilus fucensis | reverse complement strand
GACATATATGAGGTGACTGTTGTATTTGGCAAGAAACCAACTGCAACCAGTGACGTCTTATATATATATATATATATAATCTTTCATATTTCCAATTGTTTGTCCTTGTACCAAGACTTAACGGTGACAATTCTTGGCTTTAACGGCATACTATCACAGTTGATATAATGGACAAATGAATTTAGACCTGAGACTAATTACGCATGATTTGTTCACCCAAAAGCTGTTATTTACTGATGTACTTATCCCCAGCACTCGATAATTATTTTTTTAAATCATATTGTATATGAATAAAGGGAACGTAGCGCTAATTATCTTGTGTTTGATGCATCAACTGATCTATGGAGGAATTTGCGAGCAAACAGAGTTATATCCCCTTGCATGAATATAATGAAGCAAAAACATTGGAGGGTTGCAGTGGAGATTTGTCAACCACACAGCGGTGGAAAGCTTTTTGAAAGTACTTTACAGTTATTGCTAAGAACTAGTTCAAAACACGCGTACATATATGTGATATTATGCCTTTCACAATATTAACTCCAAAATGTGTGTCCTTATTTTCCGTCAGTGCACTAATGTCAAGTTTTACAGTTCCATATCCCTTAGATGGATTCCGATTGCATATATACATGCTGAAGGGAATTTTCTTTTTCGCGTATTAATTACAAACAAGATTTTAAAATAAGACATATCTTTCAGTTATACTGAAATCATTTTGTCCTTGAAATTGGAAAATAATAGAGTAGTTAAGTACGTAATATTTCTGATACTAAAAGAAAATGGTAACAAACAATAACGGTAAACAGATGCCCAGTAAGTCTCCTCTAGGAGTACATAGATATTAGTACTCTATTTTGGTCGCTCCATTTGGGTTCGATAAAGGATAATGGATAATGGATGACGTGAAACATGCATGACCAAGAGTACGGAAGTGTATTTTCAGTTAATTATCTATGGGTTCCTGAATTTGATATTAATAGCACGTACGAGTAACTGGTTCATTAATAATTGCCTATATACTTATACATGCAGAATTAACTTCATTGACAGATAAGCGACAAATATTGGTGGATTGTAATTATTTTACGAAACGTCATAGATGCTTTTCCCTCATATATGTTGCATTTTTTTCGCTGGATTATGCATTCTGATTAAATTATCCCTGTGTTCCCTTATGATCTTTCTAGTAGACGTAATCTCCTGCTAAAATACTATCAGTAAAATTATTATTTTTCAGTTGGCTAGATGTAGTTTGCGAACATGATTTTTTGTTCTGAAGTACTTAATGATTCCGATGCATACGATGAATTACCTATACGATGTGAGACCTGTGAGGACTTTGACATGCACTTCGTCAATCTGATTTCAGCTAATATTGTTCATCGGAATATTTTTGCTATTTCTTTTGTTACAAATTTTACAATAATACGTCTCTTTGGGGACCTATTTCATAACAGAATCGGAAAGTAGATGTTTTATCAGAGAGGAAGTAGCCCGTGATGTCCGTCTAGGGGGGTTTAAATGTACTCTAGGTATCTCTGTACTTTATAATATTATGAACAAATACAACTGAGATCTCTGATATTCCCATATCTCATTGATCAGATGAAGCAGAAAATGCTTTAGTACGTAATCTTACACAATAATTACAACTCCAATGATTTATATACTGTATTTACTGTGCCTGCTCATGTTATGCGTTTCCACTGGGGGTATGCAATTCCTGGAGCCATAAAAACTTATCAGATCATAATTAAAGAATGTCCTACGATGGAAAAATCATTTGTTTTTGTAATGTGTTTGTACCAAATGATATTCATACTAATATTACTATTACTACTACTACTACTACTACTACTACTACTACTACTACTTTACTACTTTACTGCAGCATTCAGCGCTACGGATGTTGCCGGTTTCCTCGTGATATTAGTGAAATAATCTAGAAAGCGACTCTGAACCCTAACTCAAAAATAATAATAATAATAATAATAATGATCATGTGATCTGACACTTCATCTTTCTCTCTCTCTCTCTCTTTCTTTGTTGGCATTCGCAGCAAACAAACATTCACTCGGGCCAAACCGTGTCATGTTGTCATCATGATGATGTGATCTGCTTCATGTCCAATATCGTGATCAAACGTTACAGACGTCCCTGTATTCAACTTTCACTAATAATGAGATTCGGTTAAAGGAAAGAACATGTTGCCGGGCTTCTTTAGAAAACATCCGCACAGTTCGTATGATGATTAAAGTGAAGCTAGTCTTTGATTGTAGTGAGAATACTTCATACCTTGTTTGGTTAAGCGGGATATGAAAGTCGCCTGTTGGTTTTCCAACATAGGGAATTAGAATCGAACTATATTGCTTAAGATCATAAATGTAGGCACACATAATTCTTGGACACACGTATGCTGGAATCACTCATGGTACAAATGAAAGTTTTAGTAATCATTTGTAAACACTGATTAAGCAACTTAAATGTATTAGATATGCACACTTTAACCTTCTCTTTGCTGGATTAGGCACCGCCACTGCTCTTTAGGGTTGTCTTCAATTTAGCAGGGAGATGGTTCACGCTAATTCAGTTACTCATAGCATAGTATATAATAATCGGAAGTATTTGTGTAGCTCATTCTGAAGAATTTACAAGGTGTTTTGGAGTGGGTGGATGCCAACTGAATTGTAGTGAGTGGATATGATGGGATTCGTGGTAGTGGGTGAGTGGATAGTAGGCATGGACACAAAAGTTGATACATGTACTTCTTTTCAATAAAAGAAAAATTATAAAGAGGGAAAAAATATGTTTTTTAATCTTTTAAAATATTTATAAATCCTATAAATAAATCTAAAATAACTGTCTCCAACGTCTATAACAAGAACTAATGGGTGGTAATAAAATGCGGTAATTACGAGAGTGTGGGTGGAGTGTGGGTGGGTTGTGGGTGTGAGGAGAAGGCTATAACACTATCAAATAACGGTGTGTCAAATCGATTGGTGTCACATAACACGTTGTTACGATCCTTCCTATACGATTCCGTCAGAACATTTGACTTATAATGGTAGGAACTATTGATTTCTGTCCATAATTAATGTGATTGCCGGTACAACTACTCATTGGTACACGTAGGTCTATACTGTATACTTGTATTCGAAAGATACATTAGCTTCCACTCTGTATGTCAGCTTAAAAATACTAAAGAGACATGATACTTTCACAGATGGTTACTAATGGACAACCGAAATTCGATCTGATACTACTTACGTTTATTTTTACTGGTGTACTTGTTCCCCAACACTCGATAGTTATAAAAGAAAATAATATTTTATATGAATAAAGGGAACGTTCCTATAATGATCTTGTAGTTGATGCATGATGAATTCAATGAAAACATATATAGTCGTACCACTGTGAATTCTTAGAAAATGTAGTCGTATCACTTTGAGTTAGGTCTCTTTGCATTAATATACATTACGCAAAAGAAAACACGACCATATTCAGGTTGACGACCGCTGGTTATACATTCGATTCAAACTATCGTGGTGTTGCACAGTGGAATGTTATCTATCATACAGCGGTGGAAATGATTTTGGGTGGAATTGTGTCTATCATACAGCGGTGGAAAGATTTTTGGAAGTACAAACATGAGTTTATGTATGTCAAGTGAATATACTTTGCAGTCATAGCTAAGATTAGGAACTAGTCCAAAACAACCATAAATATCTGTGATGAAATACCTTTAATGAACCAACCAAATAACATTCAACCAAATTGACGGTATTGCAACGGTGACTATTTTAAACCTTTAGTTAGTGTTAAAATGTCCAAGCACATGTATCCGCATTTAGAATGCACCCATTAGCCTGGTATTAATTAACTTGGCTAAAGTACAACACAGGCTAAAGAAATGGAGTTGTCAAGTATGATTGAACATTTGTCGTTGAACATGGTCCTAACATCCAATTTATTCATTCAAATGAATGCTGACAGGATCTCGATTAGCTTTTTACTGGTGTGTGTTCCCTGAAGATGTGTTCAACATTGTCTTGCTTCGTTTTGTGATGGTTGTACAACATGCGTACATGCGACAAAAGCATTTTCATGGATTCGTGAATGAAAGAGAATGTACGAAATAAGATTATTGTGAAGGCCTATATTACGTGTGTTATAGTAGCCTTAATGTTCCTAGCGTAATAGAACAATTATATACTAGTATAAGGAATGTATGTGCAATTCTACCAATCATGCCCAAAACTATTTACATGATGTAGTTGGGGGCTAATTATAAGGCCTTGCTGAATGTATGTATGTCTGTCTGTCTGCCTACATTTGCCTGTTTGTTTGTATGTGTGTCCAGATCTGTCTGTCTGTCTGTATAGATATGTCTGAATGTATGTCTGTCTGAATGTCATGACTAGTTTCGGATATGATTTGAATGAGACTGCCCCACTGTGTTTGCATGTATTTCTGTACTCATACAGTACTCGCTAGTCTACAACATCCGTTGATTTATTGATGATCTTTAAATGAGAACGATCATACTTTTGAAACCACACACTAGTATCCAGAATTCGCTGTTAAATTAGAAATGTCCAGACCAAAATAAAAACTAGCAATAACAATAATATTGACTCCAGAAGACATTACTTTTGCCAGTTAAGTTCATTAGTCAGATTGTTGTTTGAAATACTGCTTCTATGTCATAACTGGCCTTGCCAGTTACCAGTCGCTATAGGATTGCGTGGAGGGTTACTGTATTTGTCTTCAATCATTAGTATGTTATTGAAAGCCCAGATCTGAATGTATGCCTTAACAAGTAAGCAAACTAACCAACGCAAAGGTACATATAATGAATATAATTAGTTAATCAAGGGGACAATACTCCACTCGGTTGTAATGCAGACCCATCTCTGTCCGCGTGATTTCACGGGTAAGGATATCGTCAAACACAAGGAAATCGTACGATTTGTACGAGAGAAAATAATTGCATTACAGATGGAGTGGGTACCTATATACTCTGAGAAGAATTGTAACTTTCGAGCAGCAACTACTGAATACATGGCCTGCAATGATTAATTATCTGTCCACAATCATATCCCAATTGGCATTAACAGTATATCAATAGTTTAATCTCCTACTTCCATCGGTTTCTAATCGTGGTAATTATATCAAAATTAAGAGGATTGTCTTGAATCTGTGCTATTCGATCGCCGGAAGTAACAATTAATAAACAGATGTTCCCCTTCTGGGAGTCCAGCATCTTCACTTCATATTCCACATGGCTCGATCTTTTCAGCCTTTAATCCTATAATGCGATGCTGTACATCTCACTTGAAATACTACAGACCCTATGGTTTTCGCCCGATTTTTACTCCTGGCCATTCAGCTCGCGTTGAATGCCTGACTTCCAGGAACAAAACCAGACCTCACAAAGCGTCCACCTCGCAGCTACTCGCAGCTCCTCGGCAACCACCTCAACTGTAAATGGGTCAATCGTCCATTTATTTCTTAAATTGGCTTCTTTCACCTTCAGTTCGGACATCGAGTATCCAGCACAGACAAGCAGCTCTAACCAAGACGTCCATCACCGTGCTCTCGAAGACTTACTGGAACCACTCGCCAGTGGCTGGGTAATCGGTCCGCCCTTTTGCCATGGAGCTCGTTGAGACGGAGATACCAGAACAGCAGTCAATGAGTATCCAGTTGGGGCTAGATGTGACATATATGATTGCATTTCGGTTCAGAAGAGAAACAACTCGCGCGGATGAGTGTCTGTGAGACGATTATCACAGACATCGACTCTACAAGTTGTATGCTTCTTGAAGAAGGGATATGCTCTAATCCGCCTGCTTCTGGTATTACATTTCTCTACCATTGCAAGTCCATATATGTATATATAAAACTTATGCATGACTTATCAATTAGTTAATCTTTTATTTTAGATAAATGACAATGGCCAATGCAGTGTTATGCGTACTCGTTTGTTCCACATACTAGTATTTCAAAGTTGAAAAATATACTGCAAAGCTGTAAAGATTACTTCGTAGCCATACAGTGTATGCTTCTTATTATTAAAAGATCGCTATAACTAAGAAACTAATATATGTTTTCATTAATTATAAATATATGTTGTAGTTCATATTTTCAGTATAGCTATGTTTGCGTGTAGTGGAATTCCATATATATAAAAAGAAATATTATAATTTACTTTTTTCTTATTTTTATTTGTATTGTCTTATTTAATTATATTGACATAATTAAAAGATTTTATTTTTATTTATTTTTTATTTTAATTTTCTTATTTATTTAAATATTTTCTTATATTATATTGACATAATTAAAAGATAACATAGTGTCGCAATTGAAGCACATATTAGGCGACAAGCAAGAAAAAACAAAATAATTGAATATACATGTACATGTATATTATTTTTAATGTTAAAATGTTCGAATTCTCACATGTCTGTTTGGCATAAAAGAATATCAATGTAATAGCAGTATTCCAGACTTCACACATTCCTTAACTTGATGTTCCGCTACATGATCTTGTCGATGTATAATTTAACATATACAGAACATTACAGAACATTATGTTGATGAGTTCATTCAGTTCCCGTTTCTCGTTTATGATATTAATGGAAATTAATATCAAGTGCTCTTGACGTTGTTATTCTATCGTATTACCTCGGTAAGAATCGCCGACCATCACTCGATGGTAGACTATCAATGGATAGTATATCAATAGTAATATGTAAATACTAGACTGGAGTTTATGAATCGAAGATGCTGGCCCTGGCTTGGATAATGGGTTACTACAATCTTATAATGGAACGTCGGGAGTATGTAGTCGATGTTATTTTACACGATTCCTCCATTATCGGAGATGTAGTCAAACAGAGTCGAACGTTACCCACCAGAGATGAGTTAGCTGTGTAAACAACCGCGACGCCATCTCACTAAATTCCAATGCTGAGGAAATGCAAGACTTCGTCCTAATTCGCTTGGCGTGGCGGCTTCAAAGAGTCCCTCTATGTCTTACTAGCAGAAAGTAGGCATGGCGTGTCCTAGCCACGATGGTTCCAGTACTAAAAGATTAGATCACGGTTATTATGAGTGCAGATATTGGTCTTGTAATTATTCCTTTACTGCCAGAACTGTTGTACAAGGTCTGGGCAATGCTGTGTTCTTGTAGAGGGGGTCATGAAGAACTTGCACATCAGTGAACTTAATATTGCTGTTCGTTATGGAATAATTTATAATTGTTCCAGGCCATATGCCCGCTAACTGGCTTCGAAATACAGAAAAGGTCCTCCACTATAAATAATTCAATGGTTCCTCAAGCGAGTGATCTGTCATGCTGGGTTGTGGTATATAGTTGTTTGTGTTTACGTTGTCATCAATATCTATACCTTGAAGATAAATAATCCAGCTACATTTATTTTTTAGTCGACCCTTTCATGCGCCATAACCGCATAGTCAACCTGGTGGATACCTTTAGTTCTACTAAGATAACGAGATTTATCATGGTAGAGATGTTATATTAGACTACGGTTTCAACTTCACCGAGACGAATATCCAATCAATATAACCTTAGGCCCCACAGCATGGTTTCTTTAAGGATATACCGGTACATTGGATTAGCCACAGACTGTCTAAAGTTGCAGGCGTTTAAGACAGACACAGCGGCGAAATGAAACCACTGTGTTCCACAAACGATCAAAGATTGACACTTTTCAAATGCCAGTGGAACGTTCACGAATATGCATGATACACTACATGTATACATTTACATGTTACGATAATCATAGTTACACCGTAATTTACGATGAATATATTTAAAAGTTCTAAAATCTCGTGGGATTAAGACGATAGTGTGGAATACATTATACCTAATTTACCATAAGGTAAGCTGCCAACTGTATGCTAGAATTAATTCTTTGGAAAAGCGGGAAATCATTACTGAGGGTACTGTTCAACAAGCCAGCCATCTGATGGACTGTCGCGTCGTATTTGAGTTCCCTTCGAATGAGTGCCACGCTAAACTTAACAATCCTTCACAGGTGCTCTGTCCAGCCTTTCCGTACCCTAAATTGCGCACGTCATGTCAGTACTCGTGCCAACATAATGTTAATTTCGTTATAGAAGTTTTGCTTACGTCATTTCCATAGCGATGTACTTAGAAGAAGAAAAAAAGGTAGAAAATGGGAAATAATACAAATCTAACAAAATCATGATTAATAGTTCATGTCAGATTACTGTAATGATTTACTTCATTTCTTTTTACCGATTTCATTTTGTGCAAACGTCGGATACTTTTTAAGAAATTAATTTAGTCAAGAGGAAAACTTTCAATAGATAATTTGTTCAACTTTTAACATTTAAAAATATATTTATTTAGTATAATTTTCCCTTTCAAAAAGATTAATCCTGTCGGTTTGAATTAGTAAATTAAATGCTGTTGGTAAACGCTCATTGACAATGTCAACATTATTAATTAAGATGGTGTTAGATTATTGTAGTACACATCAGGCGAAATTCCAAATGTAATGTCATTGAAGAGTGAGCGAGTGAATTATTGTTTTACGTCACAGCTCGAATCTTTCACCCATAGGTGACGACTGAAGAAGATCATCACTTCCCCATAAATGTTTAATCTTGTTGGAATATCATGTGGACATTCTGTAATCCAGTTGCTGTGATCTATAACTGACTGTTCCGCAAATGAGCATGTCTAGTATTTCTATTCATCGGAAGACGGCCGTGGACGTTAACAGCTGCAAGCAACGCAAGACGTGGTACCAGCATCGTCAGTGAACATCAGTCAGTGAGTGAATATGGAGTTTAACGTCGCTGCGGTGAACATCAACAAGCAATGCTAGAAGTGAAGCATCAGCAGCAAGACGTTGACAGCATAACACTAAACATTGACATCAAAACGCTAAACATTGACATCAAAACGCTAAACGTTGACATCATAACACTAGACGGTGACATCACAACGCTAGACGTGGGAAACAACAGCAACCAACAAAGCTAGAAGTGGACATCAAAAGCTGCAAGCAACGTCAGACGTAAGGCATCAACTGAGCAACGCTAAACGTGGAACGTCAACAGCCGCGAGCAATGCTAGACGTGGATATCAACAGCTGCAACCAATGCTAGACGTGGATATCAACAGCTGCAAGCAACGCTAGACGTGGATATCAACATCTGCAAACAACGCTAGACGTGGATATCAACATCTGCAAGAAACGCTAGACGTGGATATCAACATCTGCAAACAACGCTAGACGTGGATATCAACATCTGCAAGCAACGCTAGACGTGGATATCAACATCTGCAAGCAACGCTAGACGTGCACAGCAACAACGCTAAACGTGTAACGTCAACAGCTACTGACAACGCTGGAGAACTACGAGTCTCGCTGTAAGAGGAACTGCATTCACACCAATCTGTAACACCAATAACAAGAGTAATGACAGAATATAGTAGAATTTATTACACAACAATTGGTATGGTTACAATAAACCACTGCCTTTAACACATGTTCACAGTTTACAGTACAAAGTGATCTGATACTTTCTCCCTGCACCACATAGGGCAAGTATGACAGCTTTCAACATAGAGAACACTTTAACACTTTAGTAGATCAGCAGTCAGTTACAAGACACAGCATTACTTGTAGGACGGATTGATTTCATAAATATATAGTTTAGAGCTTCAACATTGTAAAAATGGAAATTTGAAAGAAAAAACATATAGATCTAGGCGCGGTATCCTATAAACAGCTTAAGTTTAATGTTTTAAGTCAACAACCAAAACCTTAATTATCAACCTATTTTGACCCAATTTTCTGTATTTGGCTTAGTCAAACTTTACCGAATCTATGTCGAAAATTTCAGACTAATCTAATAAAGAAAACTGAGTCAAAATGGGTCGCAAAGTTAGTGTTTTGCTGACTTAAGTCTTAAGCTGTTTATAACATACCGCTCCTAATGTACAAGACACTGTAGCACTTTAGGTGAAATAACATAGGGGAATTCGAAATACAATGCATCCATTAAAAATATACAGCAATTATATAATTATAAGTTCACATAATGTAAAGATCAGTAAAGATTTTTGAATGAAATGGAATGTTTCGTAAGAGCTGCATGTATATATTCATCAAGTTCCCTCAGAGTGACTGGTGATCATTAAGTGGCATGTCATAGTTCATATCAATGGTCTTGGACTGATGTTAGTTAACAAGGTCCATGGTGGCCCTTTTGGTATGATGTAATAATGTATGGCATATTTCTTTTGGTATGATGTAATGGTATGGCATGGTATATTTCTTTGGGTATGATGTAATAATTTATGTTACTTTTTTTTTTGGTTAGATATCATAATTTATGGTACATTTTCAGCTAAATGGAAATCGGTTACTGTAACATATTGAATATACAACCTTGTTAAATTGTAAATAATTCATCAATAAATGCTTCATAGATGGCAATATCAGAGATTCACTGTCAGAATTACAAAGATCACATAAAACCATTATACATGCAGTTCGGTTACATAAAGTATACTTTTAACTTGTCCATAAACAATTGCCTCCTAGATGGAAAATCAACAACTATCTATAGGTAGTAAATTTAGATCCACAGCAATATAACCTTCATTTTATTAGAATTTCTGAGATTCCAATTTGAATAGGTTTTATAGTGTTCATGAGGTACAGCTTTTTAATATAAAGTTAGTAATAATATTCACAATTCAATGTATCAATGCAGACAGGGCAGTGTACTGTTTGTCCAAAAAAATACAAACATGTTCACAACAAATATTATGCCATAACATAAAATGTTTCTTCTTAATTTTATTTAATGAAATACTATTTAATGAAATACAGTTTGAATGTGTACGTTATTTCATAAGCTTCAGAGATTATGCTAAATGCACCAGACTGTTCAAAAATAATTGGGAGGAAATCAGGCACTAATGAAGAATCACAGTACTATTTAGGTAAATCAACAACCTAAAGATCACAACCATAAAAAATGTTGCTCACAGAATAATATGTATCACATTTTCAATTCATATCTTCTTCCAACAGTCTTAACCCTCTCCATAAAGAAATGCCCTAAAGAGCGGTATCTGTTCCTAATCCAGCAGGGAGAGGGTTAAAAAAAGAGGGACTGCATGTTAGGAATGTAAAATAACACAGATCTAAGTTTTTAAAATTAAAAGTATAAACAATTGGCATTGTTTCTACAGGCTACGTATTATTAATGTAAATAAAATTCATTTGAATTCACATTAATTTAACCAGACATACTGGCAACTTATCTTGATATACAATCTACAATCATTGTGATTACAATACTGATGATTCTGAGAATTACTGACTGTGTCATTTAACCATCTCCTTGCTGGATTTAGGCACAGGTAGTGCTCTTTAGGGCATCTCCAGTTGCCTTCAGCAGGGAGAGAGTTAATAAAAGAACAGGGCAAAAAGGAAAGAAACAAAAGCTAGCCCTAGTAATAACAACAAACATATATAATATTATATCTAAAGGCATACACATATAACATGTATGTTACCAGCTGGTTACATTATGTACAACCTTTCACCATTCAATGATTGCAATACCCTAGCAAATTATTGCCTAAACGCATTGCATTAATGCACACATTAAAATTTTGTACAACCATGCATCAAATCACAATATTTACAGAAAGTTTAAATAACAATTTGGTTTTCCGAAACATGAAAACACAATAACCTTAATAACCATACAGATTTGCGAGTGACACTAGGTAGAAACAACAGCTACACAAGTAATTTAGTTATCAAAACCTACATTGAATGGGCAGGACGGACGTAAACAATAACAATATTAGGATCATCTTATTTACGGTAGGTACCAAAAAGATATATTATTTCAAAGACACTTCACATAAAGTTGACAACACTTTCAAAATTGCGAGACGTCCATGGTAAAACCAAAGCGAGTTTGCATATATTTTATGGTTGTATCAAACACTGCAAAACAAGAAATATTTCGCATAACAGAACCGTATTTATTAACACCATTGGTTGATGAAGCCTTTAAAATGTATTCACCTCTAAAACTTGGAAGATAAAGCATCATAATCTAGTACACACATGCATATAAAATATTAAAGAACACATACTTGACGTATTTATGGCACTTACAACACACAATACATAGAATCTGCACCTACAGGGATAGAACATTACCTTTCAAAGCTACTACTAGCCCGAATAATGACTCAAATAACAAACTTGTTACAAAACCTTAAATTTCTACTAGTCCTTATATAGGATACTGTTAACATTGTGAGAAAGGGGTCAGGCTAACAAGCTAGTGTTAAAGGCATAATATCATGGTTGATTGTCCTATATAATGGACACACGAATTTCGATCTGAGATTAATTACGCATGATTTGTTCACCCAAAAGTGTTTATTTACTGATGTACTTATCCCCCAGCACTCAATAGTT
>JAUTBV010126859.1:0-12519 GCA_032361325.1 Lepetodrilus fucensis | reverse complement strand
TTAGAGTGCTAGCTCACTCTGGAATATTAATGTCGCAGTTAACAAGAATATCCCACTCAGACACAGTATAGGCGACTTTGAGGGACCACCCGTTGACGTAAACTTCCCTTTATGCTGAGCGCCAAGCAGTGTGACATCAACTACCATTTTTGCCGTCTTTAGGTATGACGCTGCAGATAGGCAAACTGGGTTTGCCAAACCGACCTTCCGCACTCCGTGGCAGGCGCTCGAAGGTTTGCACCACGGAGTCGGTGTGATGCTGTTAGTAGTTTCGTTACTTTAATGTGTTGTACGACTGGCATTTGTCTGCAAGTGTGTCTATAATATAGTATCATCGTTGTTTCATCACACTGCATCGACACTGAAGAGATACTCTATCGTTATGTATATCGTTATGATTATTTTGTGTATACATAGAATTGGTTCAGTTGATGGATGCACACGTGTATGTCAACCACATACGTTGCGGAGATTTGTGTCACATCAGATGTCTTCGTGCAACAGTAAAATACATGATACAATCACAAGAATGAAGAAACAAATTTAAAAGGACTCATACACTTAGGTGATTTTACCTATGCCCATTTTTAGTATTGGTCATATGTAATATATAGAGCAATATTTGCAAGAATACGAACTTTCAGGCATGAAATGCCACGCAAACCTGGTGTGGTCAGTTAGGATTTCCAGCTCTACCATACAACTGTAACCGCTTGTCGAACCATTCTACTCGCTGGATATAACTTGAGCAGGAATTTACGCTCCGTCTATCCATGTATATTTGTTTGTCATCATTTGCCACTAAAGAATAATTGTCAACAGTCTCGTCTTGTGTTCATCCTCATCATCAAAACAGAGCTACAATACCCCCGTCACGGACACTGTGATAATCATACTACTACTACTGTTACTACTACTACTACTACTACTACCACCACTAACACTACTTTTACTACTACTGCTGCTGCTACTACTACTACTACTACCACTACTACTACTACTATTAGGCCTACTACTACTATTACTACTACTACTACTACCACGATTAGAGCTCGTATCAACACGTCTTATATCAACAGATAATAACACTGAGACATTAACTCCTAACCACAGATATGAATCTGCTACCGGACATCCGGGTTATCACATAACGTTGACATGTCATGGCGACTTTTCCCCTACTAAATCAAGTCACATTAAATATTAAAAGCACTGATTATCCGGATAGTATCTGCTCTACAGCACTGTTACAACGTCTATAAAAACATGATCATATCGGGTTCAGACTTAAATATACCAGGTTTTCATATCCCATGAGACTATAGTACTGGTAATGTATTCCATTGAAGAGCGCCAGGTTTGTTGAAGCAGCTATGGTTCTGTCGGCTTCAAAGAGCAGTAGTTAATGCACAATTTATACTTTCCTGAAGATCTTATATACGTTATTAAGAGACCATAGTACTTTCGGCGTTATCAGCGACGAAGATAGATACTAAGCAGAATGCTCTCTTAATGAATACGAGAGCTTTGTGAGACGACGTCCGAGTTCATAAGACGCATTCTCGCGGCGAGTTAAAGAGCATAGGTTATCGAAGGGGTTGATGTGGGGGTGGTGGGGTGGGGGTGGGGGTGTGTATGGTATGTGTAGAGCAGAGATATTCCATAGCTATTCCTAGACCATGTCTTTATAGGTCTTGATATCAGGTCGAAGTGGGATAGCATTGATACGTTAGTAGGTAGCTACAGTGCAAATATTGAACTATCAGTTATTAATGTGATAAATGTCAGACAATATATCATGAGAAATCTTGCAAACAATTCCAGTCAACAATTAATTGAATAAATATTTCTCACCCTATTGATATTCCGTTGATGTGTGGACATTAATGTTACTGTCAACACGTGTCATCATGATTCCGTGTCAAGGAAACGATATTCCATCAGAGACTATCGTTAGAATACTATAGTCATAGTCAAGGAAAACACCAAGAATAATTATAACGTTATGGTAAATGAAACGCAAACGATGGAAGAACTACGAAATCAATTCTGAATCAGTTTCATCTCTCAGACATCGGGAAAGCGACTTTTATTCCGCCGAGATCTTTCCCGGCTGCGGTATTGGCTATAGCAGTGCTATCAGTATTATCGCCATGGAGATGACATGGGTCTGCTTTAGGTGGGACTGATAGCCATAGTACCACACTCGTAGCTTACGATCTTCAACTGGCGTAGACGATCCAGAAATATACACTCAGATGTATTGATTAAATCAAGTCAGATAATCCACCACACACATACTCTAAATCCTGAACATGTTTCGAAATAAATCCTTTGTGTTTGTAATTTCACACACTACCCCGAGATTATCAAACTTCTGTATAGGTTATAAACCACTAAATTATTTTAATTTCCCGCCAGACGGATGTTTCGTACAGCATAGATGAGATGTCTGGCTCTGGATTGGTTGTATTAGCATTCAAATAATATCCACCGCCCGTATAGCTCAGTGATGCAGACAAAAGAATGTAAACGTATTAATAGGACACAAATAGAGATACGGAACTGCAGGTATGCCTACAACTGTTCTGTGAAACGCCAACGGACCCATGGTAGAAGTTCACACTGCATAGGTCTACATGTTTGCCATTATCTAATCCAACCCAATCCATCAAGCATGCTATTTCACGTATACCGGTAGTCTAGGAGCTGGGGTTATTTCGTGTACATGACTCTTTTAGAGCGTTACCTTAATTTTTATTGTTCTACATACCAGATCAAGTAAATTATTTTCTGCAGAGTCCATCAAAGATTTTAGGTTCGAGCGTCTAAATGCGAAAATTACAATATTGTAACTTTAAGAAATAAACAATTACTGTGCATGTTTAAATTAGTCATTATGATTTATTTTTATTGTTTGGGTATTGCTAACAACACTTTATTAGTATTCATCACTCTAAATATTGGTTCAAAGTTAAAAATAACCAAAATATGAGGAATTTTAACACAAAATCTAAAGAATAAACAGGCAAATAGGCTGAATTTGCACGTGCAGGTAGGTGAAGAAGAGCATCATCACGTGCAAATTAAGCCTTTTTACCCGTTCCTTCTTTCAAACGTCGCCCCTCTGCATAAAATAATACTTAATCAAAATATGTGGTGATCGTTATATAAACATTTATTATTTTAAATGACTAACTACGAACAATATCAAAACAAAAATATAAAAATAAGTATATAGATTAACACCCTGCACAATGATAACACTGCTCTATTCTACATATTTCCACTTTATTTCTTTTAAAATCTAAACTAACTTGTTTTTCTCTCTGTGAACCACCATATTATTACGAACACAAACGATTATGATACATTGGGAGTGGATCCGGGCATAACATCCATTGTCAGAGGGTAGGTGCTCTTAATTAGGGAAAAAGAAAATCATATGTCTAGATTATATAATTTAAAAAAGTGTGAACAATCTCATATTTCTCTGAGAAAGAATGTTGTAAGAACACTGTAAGAACATGTAAGAACACGGTTAATGACATTTGACCTCTGTAAGCAAAGATAATCTTACTACTGTGACAGTCATGCATTTGTTATTCCTCTCCACTATGGTACTATTTAGTAACGGGGAATAGTGCCCTGGTTGTCCCAAACGATGACCTTGTACGTTGTGAAAATATAATGCTTCCCGACAACTATTAGGAGTCATCAACTGAATAACATTTGTCTCACACTTGTAAACGTGACGGACATTTTCAACGGCACCAAGTCTACCGTTTTGCTTCATCTTTGGAAACCTAAAGGGATTCCTACAGCGAATCTTGTCTGTTCTCCCTCCAGTGTTTTTGGTATTTGTATTCCTATCTGTACAGTCAATTGGTTTTGGTTATTGCCCAATAATGCTCCTAGACAAATTATTAGTCTGCTAGATGGCTAAGGTGCATGCTTTTGGCATTCAAATGATACATTATCTCCCGATGTGAAGTTGACATGAGCAAACTTTTCAATTAAAATAAGTGTCCGTTTTGCTCAAGTATGAATTCATATTCAAAGTATATATCTCGACGTACGGACTAATTATATACTGGTGACAGGGATTTTCGAGCGCTTACGCGAATAACGCTGCTCACCTCGTTATAAGACTCCGGCGAAAGTTGTTGTTATTTCCATGAAACAGTAATTTTAGTTTTTCTACAACAAACCATCACAAGGAATCATCAATAATCCAACTGCATGTATGGTTTCCCATAATGGACTATCTTTTAGAAAAATATAAAGCCATATTGATAGTGTTTGTCTGCAATTGTTTTTCTAGTTTTTAACACATATTTGTTACAGATAAATATGTGGCTGAAAGAAGTCTTGTTTTTACCATATTAATCTGAACACGGACAAATTTTGCAATGTGTCCGTTTTTATGGCACTATGCCAGTTTGTTTTCTGCCGGAATTGGCAAGTTTTCCCTTATAACATTATTGAAAGTATTTTACATGTCTACTAGTCTACTATTACAATTTCTGCAACAGAAATGAGAGACATTGAAAACAACATCACCTTTTAATTTGGACACCGTAACTCTGAAAAACTCTCTGCCTATCTTACGTGTATCACTACAAGAGCTCACGTAAGCCCCACGCACCAGTCACATGTCTAGTCTCTAATTGGTTGCTTATATAATGCATTACAATATTCAAACAGGCTAACCGGAGTCGAAAACGGAGTTTTATATAGACAGTGATCCCAGTGTATTTGACGGAGGTTAGTGTAGTCATAATGGCCTGGGTTTTCGAGGATGGGTTAAGGTATGCTTTTGTAACTTCCCTATTTTGTTTACATTTTTATCAATTTTATGTCGATCCAAGCCGAGTCATCACCTACTGATGTCACTTACATTTGACCTCTAAACGCGTTGAACATGCCTTAGTGGGTGGATTTGGCGCATTATAAGTAGTCTGGTTGTTAATAATATTAGTTTTATTTTATGCCATCGTACTCATCAGTATATATACTATAGAATATGCTATATGTACAATGCCACCTGTTGTATTTGATGATAGGATAGCATGTATCTGTACACACGTACACACTGTACAATATTTAGCAACGATTATGCATTGATACTAAAAACCGTAATCTCACTGGAAAGCGATCTACGATATTTACTGATAAACTGCTATCAAATTTCAATCCATTTCCCACTGATTTCAGGTCAATTGTATGGTGAACCGAGTGCTCAATTCAATTTCACGAAAAGGAATCAATTCCAATTGAAGCAGTTTCAATTTAATTCAAATTGTAAAAAGAATGCATCGTCATTTAAGAACGTTTATTGGAACACGATAGCAGTATTGACTGTTCGTTTCTTGAAGCCCCATACTTCATTCTGATAGTGTCATAGTGGCACATGCAATGACAATAACACGATTTAAACAATCATACATTTGAATTTTGTTCTGCGAATGTTTTCCTAATATTCCTGGCCTGCGTTTCACGGAGCCATCGTACTGTACTCCTGGATTCAGGAATGCACGATTTCATGCACGATTTCATGCCCAAACAAAATGTTTATATATATATATAGATATTTGTGAAAAAAGTGTTGAGTTTGTCGTTTTATATTAGGCCGTACGCTATGCTTTTGGAGGAAATAACGTATACCTCGATTTAGGTCCTTACTACTCTTTCTTGAAACGCATCCCCTGCACTTCCGGTGTCTGTCGTCAGGCAGTCATGAATACGCTCAGATGCCTGTTTAGAAGGGCCAGCTTACGCGAGTTATCGCGTGACGTCACATGAATGATGAAGGTTGCTAAGGAGATTTCACGCGTGTACTCGCGTAAACTCGCCCTCCTGAATAGGCCTCAGATATGTGGGGTATTCAGTAATCATGCTGCAAAACATGCTCTCTAGAAAGAACAAGTGATAGAAACTCAAGATAACGCTGTCGATGTTCTAAAAGTTGTCATGACAAAATGCCATTGTTGATTTTCTGGCTGCAGAATGTCCATTCTGGTTTGTTCTCTACAATGACCTAAAGATGACCTTGAGATGACGTACTCATTGTTTTCTTGGAGTCAGAGAACGACTCCGATCGCTCATTCTGACGTTCGTCAACATCCTCAGGTGAACTAACTATTATCCTCGCTCAATTGGAAACTGTTATCAGGACTTGGGTCTGTACGCGTGGGGCAAAATAACTAGAAAAAGAACGGGCAAAACACTTTATTCACATTCCAGAATAGAAGTACATGCATGTGTTTGTTTGTTTGTGTGTGTGTGGGGGTGGATGTGTATGTATGTGGTGTGTGTGTAGCCTATGTGTGAGTGTTTGAGTGTGTGTGTGTGTGTGTGTGTGTGTGTGTGTGTGTGTTTGCGTTTCCAAGTACAATGCTACAAACGAGGTGACTTTGGAAACATGTAAACCTAGAAGGTACATTTAATTTGCATTAACGTGTGTAAACCGCTGCCTATGGATCATAGAAAACATCGATCGAGCATAACGCTGTTGCTGATTGGTTAATACTCCCATCGAATGATCAGGCGATTTCCGCCGGAAATTGTTGTTATTGGTCAATACGACATCGATGACGTCACAATGAAAAATTACCGAAGATAATCACGTGATTAAAATGAGAGCTGCGATTGGTCGTCGAATATCGATGACGTCAAACGAATATTGATTACTTCCGATCACGTGATTAAATGGAGAGCCATCTTGTTTCGATTCAATATAGGGTAAGTAAGTCTCGTCGTGGTTATTTCCGGTGGCAGGAAGAATTTTGACGTTTTCTTTGAATGACGTCTGAATCGTGATGTTTTCATGTGAGGTCACAGTGGGATATTGTCAATGTGTAGCGCATTTAGGTGTTTGACCGGTTTAAGTAACCGGATATTGAATGAATCTCGGGGTACCTCGTGTTAACTTACGATGGTTGCATATTGTTGTTTATTGTGATGTGCGATAATCTGGGTATCTATTGCCGTTGGGACGAGAACATATGAGAACCGTAATGATCATGTTAGTACTAAGTATACAATAGTTTTGCACTCCAGGGTATCATTTCTCGAAGCTCTCTTAGACGCTAAATAGGGACCATAGCACTATCTTAGCAATGTATTAGCTATCGGCAAAGAGAGTGCTATGGTCCCTTGGCGGCTAAGAGAGCTTCTAGAAACGATACCCTGTAATGCTGGGGCACACTATACTCCTAGGTACAGGACTGTGGAAGCTCTCATACCTTGCCGACATAGCCCGCTGAAGCATATGCGGCATTGCTATCCTCCGTTTCCTTGTTCGTCCATGTTAAAGTACCCTTGATCCTCTTCGACAACATCGTCACAAATTCATTTTCAGATATCTTGTCTCCAATCTTTCGACCTATACATAATTTATAAGAATGACAATATAGTTATAACTGGTATTTATGAGATAAAATACACGACAACGATCATAGAACATAGATCAGGGATCAGCATTTAATATTTTAATAAAAACTTATCATTCTGTTATCTGACATGAATGGTTATGGAGTTTAACGTCGCTGGGTGAATTTTTCACACATTTGCGACGACTGTTATTTGGATGAGGCAAGTGACATTGAACTGTGTGATCGGGGAAAACCTTTGAAAATTGGGTGCTCAAATATGCGATTTCCTGCACTATTTCCTGCACTATTTCCTGCACTATTTCGGTAAGTATCTTAATATTAAAACTTAATATATTTAGCACACGTTATCTAGTGGGGTGGGATGCTCCCGAGAATATCGAAATGTATCTATTTATAGTGTTTTATAGAGGGGTACATATGCTCCTGACATTTCCAAATGTCGGTATTATATAGGCGCTAGGCCCCTAATGCGGTTTCCTGAGTTATTGACAGATCTTAACACCTACGTTAAGCACCAGAAATTTTGAAATATAATCATAATAAAATACGAGTTCCTGGTGTCTACAGAACAAAGATTAAGCTGCCCACCCTGCCCCATGGCTAGCTACGGCCCTGTCAGGATCTCTGGTGTGAACAGTGTAGAGAACAGATTTAGTGAATAGCAGTTGTCCTCCACTTGGTATATCATTCAGGGTATCGTTTCTCGAAGTTCTCTTAGCCGCTAAGAGACCATAGCACTCTTTTAGCAATGTATTAGCTATCGGTAAAGAGAGTGCTATGGTCCCTTAGCGGCTAAAACAGCTTTGAGAAACGACACCCAGGTTATCACCTCCTAAGTTAGATGCCGATTTAAGAAGGGACTTGTGACGTTGTTGTGAAACACTTTACGAGGTGCACAGTGATAACTCGGGTTAGGAGCTCCTAACTAGTTAGGACACCATCATGAAACGAGGGCATGGAGAATAATTCCCTTCACCCACCACCCCCAAAGTAATAGTTACCAGATAATAAGACAAATGGTTTACACATGATTTTGGCAAACTGTAGAAAATTAGCAACATTCAATACTTGGTGTATTATATCTTTATCTACAAAACGAAAACAGGAAAGTTGAAAAATAGTTTTGGTTCAGTAAATGTTTGATGAGAAACGAACTAGTCCGATACTGACCTTGGCTTGTACCGCGTCGAACACGTCTTCAGATAACATTTTACTCTTGATATTGTTGATTGTCTGCTTGACTACAACCGACTCCACTTTGATTCCAGCCGCTGCCTGTTGTGAGAAACAACACCAACATACACTATCAGTACCGGTATATGCTTTTCAGTTTAGTGCATTCTAGTAAACTAAAGGAGATTTTAATTATCACAGCTCTTGGAACAAGAGAATAATGCAAAAGTGATGGTCGGCTAAGTATACGAAAATAAAATAATATTAATTATTATTGTTATTATCTCTCCTATATATGTGGACTTAAACAAATAGAAAGTGATATGTGTTTGAACAATTTAATATGTTTGAATTAATTGATTTAATGATCTACATTGCAGCAGGAATATTTCACCCATATATATATTTTTTTCCAATTTTTATAAATATTGATGAAATAATTGTGTGACTGGAATAAGGGAGGTAACTTACATAGCAGATTACCAACTCTCACAAATTATGCCACCAATGAATACTTTCAATACCAAAATTACATAAATGAACACATTATGTTTTATAAATCTACCAGTAATGCCTACCTTATCAGACAAATACTGGTCGTATATTATCATTGCTGCCTGACGCAGGGACTCTAGATCAGGTTCTAAATGGCGATTGTCCGTCTTCAGTTTCTTAGCTTCACTGATCTGCTGCTCCGCTGCTGCTCTGAAACCCTGTCATATCGGAACACACATCAGCGAGGGAACAGAACATATATCCCTCGTTTCTATTGTTTTCTCGTAACATTTTTCCGTGTGTTATTAACAGGGTCAAATGTAATAACGCATGAATGTTTGATGTTTTTTCAAACATTATTTCAAAATATTCAAATGCCGGGATTCGAACTCTCGAACTGTCGCATTTCTAGCGACAGCGCTCTAATCGACTAACGCTCCAGTCCACTACGCCACTTTACCGACAAAAGCATAACCTAAAGTTTTGTACGACTATTCAAACAGTAGGCATTGATTGAATCGCTCGTAAAATCCCTGTATATACTAATATTATAAGTTCATTACAAAGTTTATTTGTGTTGTGATATATGACAGTTAACACACGGCCCTCAGGCGTTACCGGCATGTAATGCACTCCGTTTCAGAAATTACCCCTCGGGCTACTTCCTTCAATGTCGTGCATTACATACCGTAACGCCCTCCGGACGTGTGTTAACCATCACGTAATGCCCTCGGAACGTGTGTTAACCATCACGTAACGCCCTCAGGACGTGTGTTAACTGTCATATACCACACAGCACATCAGTAAGGGAATACAATGTAAATCAGTGAGTGAAGGCTTCACCTGTCGCAGTGTCACAGTTAACCAAGATTCTCAGTAATGAGTGTGTGACTGGGAACTTCACGTATAACTCACCTCAACATTCAAGTAGAAAAATAGAAACTGCTGCCCACCCTTACTGCTCATGAATTCTGGAATAAATAATTATCTAGTTAGTCAACTATATCAATATCCTTACTTTCCTTGCTAACAGTTAATACATGCAAATAAGTTTATAATGTCTAGCGTTATTTGTCGAACTGTACAAGTTGGGCGAATGTTTTGTCATCTTGAGGGGGAAAAAATGTCTGGATAGAACTGACCAATGAAAGACTGAAGAGCTATGTTGTTTGTCATGATGTCATCCAGGGAAAGTATATACAGGTCATGGTATTTCAGAAAATCAGGCTCCTGAAACAAAAGTATTGAGAATTACCGACCAGTGCATCAAATGTACTTTGCCAATTGGACTTAAATGATTTATTATTGACAATGCTTATCTCCCTTTGTTTACCTCTTCTTCAGGAAATGTTTCGGGTTCTAGAGGGCCTTCTTGAAGTCGTTTTCTCCGTGCATCACACGTGTCTCTCACGAACACCAGGCTATTTAGATTCTGCTTTATCACAGCATCTGCAAGCAATTACCAAACACTGTTAATATTATGTCTAGTCCATTTAGTTTATCCTCCCCCCCATTTATTTATAGTTAAACATGCACAACTGCATTATACATTAATCTTATCTGAAAATATGTCAAGCATAAATTATACCTCATAAAACAGCTGATTATTAAGAGTGAGTGAGTGAATATGGAGTTTAACGTCGCTCCAGGAATCTTTCACCCATTTGCGATGGGATTATTAAGAAAACTAATGTATATTACCTGCTCCTAGGCAATGTCACTACATTACTGATGCTGGCGATCGTCACGAGGACTTACCATCACTCCCCCCGGCATCCTTAGACCGCCACTTGGCAATCTCCGCCTCCACGATGTCGCGGATAGCCTCCAGCTCCTGCTCACAGTCACTTGACTTTATCACAGTCAGAAACGTCTCCCGCGAGAACGTTGGCTCATGACACTGACGGTGAAATTACTTAAAGTCAGTAACAATAACAAGAAGAAATTGCATGCAACACGTTTTGTCCTGGACACAAACAAGTACTAGGTAGCAATTGCAAGTGTGTTTTTTTGTCACACCCATCTCACCCATACGCAATCCAGATAGCAAAGGAAATATTTCATTGATAAAATAGTCATAGTTTACTCGCTAAATTCACCCACTTGAATATTAAAATCCCTTCCTATAATCATAGGGATGTATGTTACTAAATTGAAAACAGTAGACCTCGCATATAACGCACTCATTGGGACCGGCTATTTCTGTCCGTTATATACAAAGTCTGTTATTCGCATATGCCGTAAATAGCGTTAGACAGGACCAGGATTTCAGATTCCGTCCGTTATAGGTGAGTGTCCAGTTTATCAGAGGCCGGTATATGTGAGGTCTACTGTATACATGTAAGTGTGAGAAAAACTACTCACCATCCAAGCTACATACTGATTGATGTAATCTGGATCTGATAATAGATCTATTGTAGGGATAAAAATACCATTCACTAGAACCTCCTGAAATAGAGAAATATCAAAGTCACATATGACAAATAAATTAAGATATTTTTTTAAAAACAATAGCTGATGTCTTGTTTTATTGAAACAATTTTAATAGTTTTGAATAGAAGATGCTTCTTAAAATGATATTCAATGTCTTATCTTGGACAATATCTATTGAAGTTATTTCAAATATTCTGGCAATGACGATGACGGGTACTTAAATATTTGAACTTGTTGTAGCTACATGAATTACTTACCCTCACAATGTATCTCAGTGGTTTATTGTAAAAGTCCTCCTTGGGTAAAAGTAGGAAGAGTAAAACTTCACTTAGATCCTGTAAATATTCTGAAAATTGACAAACATATTTTGATATTAAAATGATTCCATTACTCCCAACAATTTTCATGTTTTGACATTGCTATTTATTTAAGCTGTTCTTTCCTTTTCAATTTGTTGTCAATTTTGTAACCCTTGAAAAGACAATATCAGATAATCTAGTTAATCAAATAGTCTTGATATAAATGCATCCACTCACGTCGTTCTGCATCAGGAGCCAAACAGACTAGATCACGACACATGTTATTCTCCATGCTGACTTCAAGGTCAAAGAAAATACTGTCAAGGTCAGCAGATTCACGTTCTGAAGCAGAAATATAGTCAATACAACAAATATTGAAAAATATTGCTCTTATTTTAAAATAATGGCATGCAAGATGACTTCATGTAAAGAATAATGATCCCTATTGCTTGGTTAAACACACACTATATCACAATCTCCCAAGACATGTTCAAATATAGTAGACCTCGCATATAACGTACTCATTGGGACCGGCTACGTTTGTCCGGTATATGCAAAGCGTTGTACGCATATGCCGTAATTAGCCTTAGACGCGGACTTCAGATTCAGTACATTATAGGCGATTGTCCGGTTTATGTGAGGCCGTTATATGCGAAGTCTACTGTACATGGCCTGGTGCCCGTTGCACGACGCTCTTGTAGTGCTACAATAGTTGTAACTGG
>JAUTBV010126848.1:0-12521 GCA_032361325.1 Lepetodrilus fucensis | reverse complement strand
CGTCTAGGGAGTATCGAATAGTCCGGGGCTCTGTTCGGTTTGCTCATCTATTCTCGGGGGATGGATCTGGACGACGAAACCCGGGCACAGATGATGGCGGCTGGGGCGTCAGCCGTCCAGTTCAACTCGCCGATGGGTGGGGGACGAGCCCTGGATATCTGCGGGTTTGCCTCTGGCGTGGGCTCGTCTCTCCTGGATCTTGGCTGCGGGTATGGCGGGCTGGCCTTGTTGGCTGCCGAACGGCACTCGGGTCTGGATGTGGTGGGCATCGACTCTGATCTTGTTGCTATCGAGCACTGTCGGGCACTGGCCAAGGACCGGGGGCTCGTAGGGAGGATTCGCTTTGCGGTTGGTGACGTTGCTGACCAGCCGACTCCGCTTGACGTGGCGGTATCCATCGGTTCCTCTCACGCTTTTGGGGGTACGCAGGAGATGCTTCTGGCACTCAAGAGTCTTGGTCTGAAGGGAGCCGTGGTGGGAGACATGGTCTGGACCGGGGCTCCCGCTTTTGGGGTGCGTGAGCTCTTCGGTGAGCTGCCAGTTGGTTCGGATTCGCTCGCCGCCATGGCGTCTGACGCCGGTTGGACGGTGGAGGAGGCCTCGGCTTCAACCTTGGAGGAATGGGACGAGTTCGAGGGAGGCTGGATCGAAGGGGTTCGACGGGTCGGAACTACCGAGGCGGTGGCCTTTGCCAACGAGCGAGAGCACCTGTACCGGCAGTACCGGGGTGTCGCTGGCTTCGGCTGGCTCTATCTGACCCAATAGGCGGCACGGGCTCACTCCGGCCGCTGGCTGGTCCGGTGTGGTGCTCAATCGACAGCGTCAGACCCTAACGAAAGACGCCGAGCCACGAGCACCACCTGTGACACAATGCCACCATGAGTGCGGAGGAAGAAGCTGCACCAGGATGCTGTGGAGTCGGATCGTCGAACGCTACCTCGAAGGAGGAGCTGTGTAGACGTTTCCGACCTCAGATGACACATACAGGTATACGGCGAAGGAAAGCCATGTCCAGAACCACCGATAGGAGAGCCTCTAGCAGAGGCACCGAAAGCGCCTCTGACCACGAGCGGCTATACCGCGAGTCTGGTCCATGGCTGCTTGTCTACGCGCGTTCCATGAGGCCAACCCAAGCCGAGGATCTGGTACAAGAGGCGTTCACCGTCTTGTTGAAGCGCTCGGGCAGCCCACCACCTGTTCACAACCAACGAGGGTATCTGGTAGGGACTGTGCAGAACCTGGCAACCAAATACCCGAAGCAGCCAGCGTCCGATAGCGGGGAGGCCGGTTTCTATCTCGATCATTATCGGGACCCGGACCTGGCGGCAGCATTCGAGCAGATGTCCCCTCAGCAGCAGACCTGTGTCGCTTTGCGGTACGGCCAGGACCAGACAATCCCACAGATAGCCGAACTGCTCGAATTAGAACCGAGCACGGTTAAAACCCATATTCACCGGGCCCTGGTTCGGCTCAAACAACAACTCGGAGGTACACAATGATGGCTGACGGTGACACGACTGACATGGACTTCGAGGAACTCGAGGCCAGGCTAAGGAAACACATGGTGGAGCGGCAGACGATCGACCCTGCGGTCTCCGAAAGCACCGGGTCTCTATCTTGGAGACCCGCCAGACTTGCCCTTGTCGCGGCTTTGGTGGCGGGAGTGATCTGGTTTGGCGCCAGCCAGGTTCGCAGCACCCAGGATGAAGTCGTGATCGCCACCATTGTCACCCAGGATCAGGTGCCATCAACCACGATGGATCCAAGTCGCAATGATGGAACGGACAGTCCTGGAGTGGATCAAACCATGGAGCAACGAGAAATCGACCGCCAAACCATGGAACGGCTAGGGATCGACCACTACGAACTTACTGAGAGGTTTGTCGGGCGGCATTTCGATGAGCTTGACTCGTTCATCAAGCTTGCGAATGAGAACTATAGGGTCCGGGCGATGGTAGGTACTCCAGGAGGTACCTACCACCCGTACGGCATGCCAGCAGACACACTCTCTGGCGGTGCTATTTACCTCGGCAGGCTGACCGTGGACGTTGATGAGAATGGATTGATCATCGGTATGCGCGGCTGGAACTAGCCCACAACAATGGCTTTGCTGAGGTCTAGAACATCCCGGCCGGAGCAGTCAGCCCAAGACGGTCCTTAACATGGGGTGATGTGGGAGTACTCGGACTATCGCCGACACAAGGCTTGGCCTGATGCCGCGACGCGGCTGATGGTTTCCCATTGGCGACAGCAGACGTTTCTCTCTGCGATTTCCCTAGGTGCCCGAGTTCAGATCGCGTCCAAGCCGAGGACGAACCCGCTGCCCCTTTTGGGGGAAGGCCATCCATCAAACTTGTGTTCTTCGTCTCGATGTTCCTGTGCCTGTTCTGGCCGAGTCAGGCAAGGGCCACTACCAGTATCCGAAAGGATCACTGCATGTGACGGTGCTCAACGTTGACGACTCTTCAGTCGACGTTTCTGACGCGGTCAACCGCCTCCGGAGCCAATTGCTTGCTCCCGTGCCGTTCCGGATCTGTGGCTTTGGGTATTCACCGGACACGATCTTTCTGAAGGTCTCGCATGGCCCGGAGATGGCCCATCTTCGCGCTGCAGTTCGTAAGGCATTTGAAATGGTCGAGCCTTCTAGTATTCGCGGACGGCTATTTGAGTCCGTGTCATTTGCCAACGTGATCCGCTTTGGATCCGGTGCTCGTCAGGTGGCGGGAAGCCTCTGGTACGACGGTTGTCGTGCAGTAACTGTGGACGCCATGGAGATCGTCCAGACCGATCGGTACTTGTCGCCGCGGGGCACGACGTTGCTGGGGGCAATTGATCTAGCCAGCAATAGTTGGCCCGATAGCTCGCGTCTCGATATGACGGACAACGAGAAATAGATATCAATCAAGCTGGCAGACTGTGAGCGTGCGAACCAATATCTCATCCGGTGACCCATTCGAAGACGTGTACGGCTACTCCCGGGCTGTCCGAGTGGGGAACACGATCCATGTGTCGGGGACAACGGCCCAACCGCCCGAAGTCGAAGGCTGTGATACCTACCAACAAGCGAAGGATGCCCTGCGCATCATCACTGAGGCGTTGGAGGAGGCAGGTGCCAACCTTGCCTCAGTGGTACGGACGGTCACCTATGTGACCGATATGGCTGACGCCAGCCTTGTGGCTCGTGCCCATTTTGAAGTCTTTGCCAATGTGCGGCCAGCGGCGACGATTGTGGAGGTATCGGCTTTGGATCATCCGGCTCGAACCGTGGAGATCGAGGTCTACGCCATCGTCTCTGACTAGCGGTGATCGTGTGGTCAAGTATCGCAAGCCTCAGTGAGGCTCCGGCATCGTGGTGAATGGACCGGTTTGACTGGCAAAGTAGTCGACCAGAAGCCCGCCATAAAGACGTGGGTGTACGCATAAAAACACATGTCGGGCGTTGTAAGTCGAACATCTGTTCGTTATACTGACGAATATGAAGACAGCGGACCTTCTCACCAAACTCCAGACCCTCGCCGAAGTCGACCCCGAAACAGTCACCGACCGGGAACTCTTCAGCCACGCAGTCCAATACGAAGAAATCATCGCCGCGGTCTGCGCCAAAGGCGTACCCATCCAAGCCGCTGTGATCAACCGCAAAGCCTTCCAAGCCCGCAAATACCGCTCCGGAGCCACCGGACTAGCAAACGAAACCCGGCTCTCCTCCCGATCTTGTGGGCGACGCCTCAACCAGGCAACACTCCTGGCAAATGATCTAACCCGTATCTACGCCGCTCTAGACGCCGGAGTCATCAACTCTGATCAGATGAGCATGATTTGTCGCTACGCCGGCATGAAATCCCATCGGGAGTACGCCAATAGAGACCAGGACGCCTTCATTGGTTGGGCCAAAGACCCCTGGCCCATCTTTAGTGCCCTCATGCGTCACTGGGCCGAAGTAGTGGATGACCGCGACTCTGATGATGAAGACGAAAAGGCGTTCATGGACCGTCGGCTGATCTGGGGATATGGGGTAGGCAAAACTGTTCTGGTGGAATGGAACATCCCGGTAGAGATCTGGGAAGAGATCCTGGCCATCGTTACCCCCGTCTATGACGCCTACCTGAAGGCCGAACTTAAAGACGCCAAAGCCATCCATGGCGAAGACACCGAATTTGTTGATCTGGCTCGGACCGATAAGCAGCGTTGGAACGATGCTCTAACAACAGTGGTACGCCGCGGTGGTGCTGCTGGTAGGAAGCTCTCGTCCGACGGGCAGGATGGGCAGGACGTGGCTGATGAGGGCTTTGATCCAGGTGTGCAAGCCGAAGTCATGATCCTCTGTGATGAGAAAACGATCGAGCGCGAGATCGCTCGCCGTGCTGGAGTTGACCTGCAACCCCGGCCTGCCAGTGATGCTGAGACCTATGTTTGTGAGACCTTGTCGGGAATGTCGGTGTCGCCGGCTACCGCCTTGGCCTATCTGGAAGTCAACCATTTTCGTAGGATGATTGTGAAGCCAGGGTCCCTGGATTTTGAGATGAGTTCTAGAGCCCGATATTTCCGTGGTCCGAAGCGGAAAGGTCTGATCGCCCGTGACCGGACTTGTCAGGGTCCGGGGTGTTCTACTTCGGCGAAGTTCTGCCAAGGGGATCACATTGAGCCTCATAGCGAGGGTGGGTTGACGGTGCCGTGTAATGGTGAGATGTTGTGTGGGCCTTGTAATCGGTGGAAGACTTGGTTGCAGGCTCATGGTATGTGGGTGGGGTCGGTCTGGGATCGGCGGGATCAGTATGAAGTTGATTCTGAGTCTGAACGGCTAGAACCCGACCGACTCCAGGCGGCCTAGCAATCCCCGCAATCAAGGGATTCGGGCCACTTTGGCGCGCCCGTACTCAGGTACCTGAGGGCAAGTGCTTCGTCTTCGATGTGGGTGCCATTGACTCTCAATGAGCGAACCCCGGCGAAGGCCACTTGGCCCTTGTCGCATTCGTATTCGACAGCGATCTCGATCCGTTGTTCACGGCTCCCAGCAAACTCGAACATCTGGCTTCGCATCGGTCAGAGCTCCATCAGGCCAGCATTGATTGGTATGAAACCACAGGCATCAAAATAGAAGCCTCGGTGCTCATCGTCGAAGTCCACGTGGAGCCACTCGCACCCGGCGGCCTTGGCACCCTCTCGGGCCGCCTGAATCAGCTGAACACCGAGGCCCTGCCGGCGTGCTGTCTTCGACACCATCAGATCCTGGATCCAGGCATGGACGAAGCCGTCCCACAAAACATTGACAAAGCCCACAAGCTCATCATCGGAACGAGCAGTAACCCAACCCAGACTGTGCTCGGCCGTCAGCTTGACCCAGTTCCACTCTGACTCATCGAAGACTCTGGTTTCGAATGCTTCCGCGTGGAGTGAATTGACTTCGTCGTTGCTGAACGGGCCGCGCCACTGGAGTTCCATGGGTACAGAACCTAATCGAGAATGAGGGCAAGTCCCTATTGATCCTTGTCATCCTCAGGGGCCGGTCTTGCGAGTAAGAGTTCAAGAAAGGTTTACAGGCCATGTCGGGATTTGATGGAGAATGAGCACCGTGAACGCCGATTCGCCTGAGGTCATGACGGTAAGAGAGGAGTTCGTTGTGTTCTATGACCGTGAGTTTCAGAGTGTTGTTGCTCTGGGGTTTGCTCTGTGCGGTTCTTGGGCATCGGCGGAAGATCTTGCTCAGGACGCGTTCGTCTCGGCCCAGCGTCGATGGTCCGACATCGGTAGCTATGACCAGCCCATTTCATGGGTTCGACGAGCGGTAGCGAACCGCTCCGTGTCCCTGAAGCGCCGTCGATTGGTCGAGGCACGGGCAATGCTGCGCCTTGGCCGTGAAAGATGGCTCGAACCGATCGTCTTCGATGAGGAGGATGCGGAGTTCTGGATTCACGTACGGGACCTTCCCCCACGTCAGCGCCAAGTCATTGGGCTTCACTACATCAATGATCTGAAGGTCCGAGAGATCGCTTCAACCCTGAATCTGACAGAGGCAACGGTCAAAACCCACCTTCAGCGTGGGCGGAGAGCATTGGAAGCGAGCCTTGGGATGAACAACGAGCTTGGGATGAGCAACGAGCTTGGGATGAACAATGAGCTTGGGATGAACAATGAGGAGAAGAAATGAGGTTCGATGAGCGAGCAGCACGGGCCAGCAATGCTCTGAAGGAGCGTTCCAGAACCGTTACCCCCCATCACACCGGTCTAAGACGCAGGCCGTGGGTCGCACCCATGGGCATCGTCTCGACCCTCGGACTCATTCTGATGGTCACCTTTGCCGCCAGGTCGGTTTCTCTCAACCGGTCAACGGAAGTTGAGGCTGTGCTCACCGCCAACGAGACCCTCAGCATTCCCATTGATGAAACTGGTGGGCCAATTCTGGCAGCATTCGTATCAGCGACCGGTGAAGTCAGTGTCCTGGCCGGCGCTCCCCTTGCCCCGACCCGACGTCAGCTGGAGACACAATTTGCGGCTCCAGTATTGGGAGTGGAGACAATTCCCGAACCGCGATGGGCGATGCACGACCGAGTCATCGAGTACGTATCAGAGGTCCAGGGTGAGCTTGTTCTAGTGCAGATCGACCTCATCACGGAACGCATGACCATGGATCCTTACCTGGTGGTGCTGACCTCTGGCGGGGCGATCTCGACGTCATTGGAGGAGGAGGGGCCGTTGAGCGGGCGGGTTGCATTCATGGCGGGGCCCATGGGTCCATTTGTCAATTTGATCGAGGACGAGTCGGGTAGCTACTGGAGGCTACGAACCCTGCATACGGATGAAGACCAAGACCTGGACGCTCTTTCTCATCAATTTCTCGCGCCGACTCCGGAAGGTCTCATCGTCGCTGTTGATGGCGAGCTGAGTCTGATCGGTACTGACGGAAAGCGAAGCCAGCTCACAGCCGGTGGCAGTAACGATGAGTTGATCATCTCTGCCGCTGCTGGTCCCGAGGGTGAGCTTGGGTTCGGAACCTCGACCGGGTCCGTGATACTCATGACCGCCGATGCGACCGCGGAATTGGATGTAGGGCGGGACCAATCCGTGACCAATCTCTCCTGGATGCCATCGGGCCAAGCGCTTCTCGCTCAGACGTCGAGCCGAGGTCACGCCACCTTGTATCTTTGCACCGGGTCTTCCAAGGGCTGCAAAAAGATTGAAGCCGAGAGCCTGGCCTCGAGTTGGCTGGTCCGTGGAATTCCAAGTCCACGAGGCCCGGATGAGTTCCCTGGAATCTGGCCAGAGAGCACTCAGAGTGCGGCAGACTCCGTGGCCGAGACAGGGGCCAAAGAGGCGTGGCGACACGACCCGAGGCTTCTGGTTTCTGAGTTTGCTGACGTCCAGTTTGGCTGGCCTGATGCGGTTGTGGTGCAGAGAGAACGCGGTCCATTCTCTCCCCAGCTTGTTTCCTTCGATGTTCAGCCATCGAGCGACCGTCCGGGGGTAGTGGTCACCGTGTTTCTCCTGGAAGGCGGGTCAGGCTGGGTAGTTACAGCGATCTCCGGACCCTCACAGTTCACCAGCAGTTCGTCGTCCGATGACGGCGTAACGATTGGCTTTGATCGTCAGGGAGCTAGAACCGTGACCGTCCTGGTTGGAGCTAACGGAGTGGAGTACGAGCAGAGTACCGACACACTTGAGCAGCTGAAGTTTGTGATGGAGGACTCCAGCCCAAGGCCCGACTACTTCGTAATTCTCTTCAAGGATAAGAACGGTGATGTGACGAGTGCCAGCTCGGGCTCGTTGGGCAAGCCGATTCGACGTGGAGCCATCGGGTAGCCAGACACCATCAGATCCTGGATCCAGGCGTTGACAAAGTCAGTCAAGAATGGCATCCGTTGGCAGAGCCACGATGCCGGTTGCACCCAGTGCTCGTAGATCAGCCAAGTTGGCCCACAAGCGGGAACGCTGCACCACGATGTGGGCCGCCACCAGATCATCTCGCCCAGACAATGGCAACACCGTTGGCGAGGCCAAACCGGGGAATAGGTCGCTCAGTAGCGGCACCTTGTCCGCCGCGATGTGCAGCATCACGTATTGGGTGCGCCTCGCTGCCAGCGCGGCCTCGATTCGCAACACCAGATCCTGCACCTCGGGCTTGGGGTCAAATCTGGTGGCCAGGGTGGCCTGACACGCATAAGGCTCGGCCACCACCCTCAACCGATTCCGAGTGAGACTGGTACCGGTTTGCCTCAGATCGACAATGGCATCGGCAATGCCGGCGGCACAGATGCCCTCCAGGGACCCACCCATGGGTACAACCTCGATGTTGATGCCTTGTTCGGCAAACCACCGGCTTGTCCAGTTGGGCAAATGGGTGGCAACGATGGCACCGCCAAGGTCGGCCGCTGATTGGGCCGCCGAATCTTCACGAACGGCCACCACCAGATCCGACTTGGAGAAACCAAGATCGGTCGAAGGAAAGCCCTCAACCTCGTTCTCCAATGCGATGTCTGTCGAAATAAACGCCGCATTCAACCGGCCGGCGTGCAACCAGGCGGCGGCATCACGGGGCCGCATCTCGATGAACTCGATCCCCGACATGTTGGCGGCCGCACCCGAAGTCTTGAATGCCCCGACGTGGTAGCCGGCATGGCTGAGCAGATCCAGGCAGGACTCTCGCAGTCGACCCTTGGACGGGACGGCGACCCGAACGATGCCGTCAACAACCTGGCTCATGAGCGGCGTCCTTCCAACACGGCGAACACATCGCTTATTGATACATCCGCTCCAACCAGACCGACCAGCCAGTGATAGAGCACATCAGCGGCTTCTTCGGCAGCCAGAGCAGGATCGACGGGCTCCTTGGCCAGTTCATGACAGAACTCAAAGGCCTCCTCCATAATCTTGCGTTGGATGAGAAATGGGTCGGCGAGAAGAGTGGCGGTGTAGGACGTAGCCGGATCAGCCGCCCGGCGCGAGCGCAACACCTCTTCGAGATCATTCAAAATCACCCGCCGATCCTACAAGTGTCACGTGGTCGTGAGAGAACAGTGGCATGATTTGGGAATGACAGCCACAAGCTCAGAACGAGACAGTTCAGAACGAGACCTCACCGCAGCCGACGTCGCATGGGACCTAGAGACCCTTCTGCCCGCTGGCAAAACGGCCGACGATTTGCTGGCCGATGCCGATGACAAGGCCGCCGAGATCAGCGAGTACCGGGGCAGGGTCGCTTCGCTGGATGCCGCCGGGCTCGGAGAGCTGATGGCGGATCTCGGGGTGATTGGGGAGTTGGTCTCCCGAGCCGGGCACTACGCCATGCTCCGCTTCAGCGAGAACACCACCGACCCCGAACGGGGCGCCGCCATGATGGGCATCGAGGAAGCCTCCACCGCCATCAGCACCAAATTGCTCTTTGTCGACCTGGAATGGGCCACCGCAGACGACGCCCACGTTGCCTCCATCATTGATGACCCCGCACTGGACATGTACCGGCATCACCTTGAAAACATGCGGCGCAACCGCCCCCACCTGCTGTCCGAGGCCGAAGAAACCATCCTCACCGAGAAGTCCGTGACGGGATCCTCCGCCTGGGTACGCCTCTTCGATGAACTCACCTCGGTCATCGAAGTCGAGATTGATGGAGAAACCCAATCCCTCGAAGCAGGGCTCTCGCAGCTGCAGGATCCTGACCGGGACGTGCGGGCAAAGGCGGCTGAAGCGGTGACGGCCGGGCTAGCTCCGGGCATTCGCACCCGAGCCTTTGTGTTCAACACCCTGCTCCTGGACAAGTCCGTCGATGACCGGCTCCGCAAGTTCGACACCTGGGTCTCATCCCGCAACCTCAGCAACGAAGCATCCGACGAATCCGTGGAAGCCCTGGTCAAGGCCGTCGTCGGTCGCTACGACATCCCCCAACGCTGGTACAAGCTCAAGGCTCAAGTCCTTGGCCTGGACAAGCTGGCCGACCACGATCGCAATGCCTCGGTTGCGGACAGCGAAGAACGAGTTGGCTGGGCCGAAGCGACCGGCATCGTTCGGGACGCCTATGAGTCCTTTTCCCCCGAACTGGCCGGAGTCGTCGGCCGCTTCATGGACGAAGGCTGGATTGATGCCCCCATGCGCGAGGGCAAACGACCCGGGGCCTTCTGTGCTTACACGGTCCCCTCGCATCATCCCTATGTTCTGCTCAATTGGACCGGCCGCACCCGTGATGTTGCCACCCTGGCCCACGAACTTGGTCATGGTGCGCACGCCTACCTGGCCCGGGAACAGGGTCTCTTTCACCAGTCAACACCCCTGACCCTGGCCGAAACCGCCTCGGTGTTCGGCGAGACCGTCACCAATACGCGTGTCTTATCAATGTTGGATGACCCGGGGGAGCGTTTCGCCCTGCTGGCTTCGACCCTGGAAGACTCCATCGCCACCGTGTTCCGCCAGGTGGCCATGAACCGGTTCGAAGATGCCTGCCACATTTCTCGGCGCGAAGAAGGAGAGCTGTCAGTGGAACGATTTGGCGAGCTCTGGGCCAGTACTCAGCACGACATGATGGGTGACAATGTGGAGATTAGCGAGGGTTACAAATCCTGGTGGAGCTACATCCCCCACTTTATGGGATCCCCCGGATACGTGTATGCCTACGCCTACGGCCAGCTTCTGGCCCTGTCGGTGTACGCCCGCTACACAGAGCAGGGTGGGAGCTTTGTTCCCGCCTATCTTGACCTGTTGCGTGCCGGCGGTTCACGCTCGCCCGAGAACCTTGGCAAGATGGTCGACTGTGATCTAGCCGATCCCGGATTCTGGGATGCCGGTCTGGCCATCGTTGACGGACAGCTGTCGGCGGCCGAAGAGGCGGCTAAGGATGCTGGCAGGCTGGGCTAGCCGCTAGTCAGGCAGAGATAGTTGCCTGGAGTTTGGCGATTTGAGCCAGGACTCGTGTGTTGGCATCTTCCAGTTCCTCAGAAAAGAGGGTAATCATGTCGGCAACATCCATGGAGGGTTGCACGAAGAGATCATGCATTGGCTTCACGGTGGCGGCGAACTGGTCGGTCACCGATGCCGGTGTGCGGCCCCGCTCGGCCACGTCGCGAGCCAATCGACGGTCGAATCGAACCGACTCGGGACAATCTCGGTAGACAGTGAGATCCAAGCACTCACGAATCTCGGGGAAAGCCAGCAACAGGATTCCTTCTACTACCACAATTGGCTTGGGGTCAATGATGTGGACGTCATCGGTTCGAGAGTGGGTGGAGAAGTCATACACGGGAACAGCAACTTCTGAACCCGATCGAAGGGTCTGGAGGTGTTCGACAAACAACTCGACATCCAGAGAGTCTGGGTGATCGAAATTGACCAACGCCCGGTCGGCGGCGCTGAGATGCGCCTGGTCCCGATAATAGCTATCAAAGGCAAAGCTGGTGGAGTACTGGTGGCCAAAATGCTGGGCCACCAGTTGGGCCAACGTGGTCTTCCCCGAACCACTTCCTCCGCAGATGCCAATCAACAAGCTCACGGAAAACGTACCCTAGCCGGTTTGAGACGACTCGTTGCGGATCGCAAGCTAAAGGGGTCCCCTGACCTAGCCGAAACTCTGGTCATGGGCTTTGACGGCGTACCAGAACCACCGAGGAGGCCGACTTCGCTGGGTTCGTCACCTCCACCGGGAGACTTTGCCCCGGCTCCTCCTCCCGCAGCCTTTCTGCCCTCAGAGAAGGCGGCATTGGCTCCGTCGTCAGTGCCTCCGCCAAGATCGGCTCCGGTTTGGCAGCAGCCGCCACCACCTGGGACTGGGCAGCCTCTGGGTAGGCAGTCGGGGTCGACAAGGTCAACCACCCGTAGAGGTCCGAACGCCCATTTCTCATTGAAACTCGTACTTATGGTGGCGGTCGCAGCGTTTGCTTTGGTGCAGTTCGCCGTGGATGAGTTTCGAGCGGGCCAGGACCTGGGAGCGACGGGTCCCGCTGCTCAGGCATTCGAGCCATCGGACTATCCGGAGGACTGGGACCTGGCGGTTGCTCCCTACGTCGCCTTCGTTGCCGCTGAGAGAGGTCTGCGTTTCAGCCATCCGGTCGAGGTCGAGTTCCTGAATGTCGAAGCGGCCCTCAACGAATCGGCCTTGTCCGACGAAAACGACTTCGATGAGGAGATGCTGTCCTATTTCGAAGACTGGAGCCAGGTCAACTACATCCTTGGGCTTACCACGGCAGGGGAGAATCCCTGGACCGCTCAGACCCAAACCCAGGCGGAAGGGGCGGCCGCATATTACGACCCTGAGCGAGAAGTCATCGTCTTGCCGGTGGGAGGCGAGGGAATCGACCTTCAGCTCTCCATTGTGCACGAACTCACCCATGTGCTCCAGCATCAGAACGGACTCTTGACTGGCGAGGCCTATACCGAGGATCAAGCTGGCATGAACCTGGCTCTCATCGAAGGCGAAGCCACCTACGTTGAGAACTCCTGGCGCTCGCAGCTCTCGCTCGCCGACGTGCTCCAGCTGGAAGCCGAGTTGGAGGCACTGGACTACGCCGTTCCCAGTGGCTACTTTGCCGCCAGTCTTGCGGCCC
>JAUTBV010126837.1:0-12521 GCA_032361325.1 Lepetodrilus fucensis | reverse complement strand
TCAGTACCAGCCGGTGCTCGCAGGTTTACTGCAACATTCAGCGCTACGGATGTTGCGGGTTTCCTCCTGCCCTAAACCGACAAGTCGTAATATTAGTGAAAGATTCTAGAAAGCGACTTTAAGCCCCAATACAAAAATAATAAAATAATAAATAAAAATAAAAATATACTAAAAAAGAAATGTTAAAAATATAATTGACTGAACATCAAGGTGAAGGTTCTCAGTACATTATACAGGATATTTTTATGCACCAACCTGGCAACTTTTATGTTCCATTTTGTGTGAAGTTATATTTCAGAAGTTATATTTCTTTTGTACCAAAGTCATAGTATTATGGACTTGCTTTGTTTTTCACTATTTTGGATTAGACTTTTTTTTTTTAAATATGTTTATTCGTATTTTTACACCAGGCCCTCAGATTACAAAACTTCTCTGAGTACGATTTCATACTCAACTCTCAGTTTTGTTAATAAATTTTGTGCTTGAACATGAAAGTTTCGTAATCTCTGAGCCAGGTTAGTCTGTTCTCCAAAGTATTGTTTTAATCTTGACTTATCCCACATCTAAATGTTGTTTAAAAAAGTAATTATTTCATTCATTCAAAACTGAAGTTGTTTATTGGAGGAGTAAATCCACTATCAAGATTCTTTCACTCGTATCATGACTTTCATGCATATGTACTTCTTGTACTAGTCTGGATTTCCACCAGAATATAGTGCTAGCTCACTGGAATATCAAGCCACAGATAGAACAAGGATACCCAAGACACAGTATACAGACTCTGGGACGATACGATTAAGTGCAGATACGATTAAGAAAACTGAATACTAAATTTTATGTCCGAAAACATCATAAAACTCATGAAAAAAGTTTTAGTTTTTTTGTTGCTTTCTCCCCCTCCTGCATCTAGACAATTTGAAAAAGATTTCCCCGTAATCCAAGAAATTAAATTGGTCTGGCTGCAATGTCACAAATAAATATGTGATGATATTTACCTATGTTGAAATGTGAAACTACCTCAACACTATTGTTCTGGTTTCATACTAAATGGCTGCAATGGTAGAGAAAATGTCACTATGGGTTTGTTCAAGATGTCACTCGCTAACGAGCACTATCCATCCAAGCACTATCCATCCGAGCACTATCCATCCGTAGCAAGCACTAACCATCCGTCACAGTGATAGTACTAAATGCGAATGGAACAGCCATGTGTTTATTGCATGGCAACCAACATCTTGAATCCACCCGCAATATTTGCTTATGCATTATATACACATTATTTTAATGATTTATTTTCTTTATTGTTGGCTCAATCTGATAACTATTTGTGGTAGAACCCAAAATGCTATTTGCATAGTGTCTATTCACGAATAAGAAGGTATTTTGTTCTTATGTGGGCAGAAAACAGATGACAGAACTAGTTGTCCTATATGAGCTGGATGTTGACAATGTGCTGTACAAACACTGAGATTGATTACTTATTGAATTATCATCAGACTTATTCTTACAAGATGTCCTCAATACATTTGAGGTAAATAGATGCTAAACATTTAAATAGAGGCTAGATGATTTGAAAGTAATTATAAATAATTTTCTTTTAATTTTCTTTTCTTTTTACCTTTTACACATTAGTACACATTATGGACATTATTATTTTTTATTAGACACAGTTAAGTAGTTGCCATTGGAAGACAATCAGATTTCACAGAAATGTTCCAAAAACACTGATGACCTTTGATCTGTAATATTGCTCGTTCTTATGACCATTGGAAACCAGTTGATCAGTAAACTCATTATCTCTAGGAATGCATTAGATGGCCTGAGCTGATTGTGGACCAAGAGACCATTGAAGATGTGGTCTTGTAATTAGACCAAGAGAACCTGGTCTTGTAGAAATGTGATGATATTGGATTGTCAGAAGCAGATCGAATTCGACCATTATATCTGATTTCATTGAAGTTGTAAAAATAAGTGGGGCAATTGATTTCTATAATGTATATCGTGTGAAATGGTAGGGCCCATAGGCAACACAATGATTTAGATTGAAGTGCTTGATGAAGCAGACATGAGGGATTTACTTTTCAATGAAGTATTTCTACCTGTGAATAATGTATCTTTTTTTTTTAATGCTGAAAATATGTTGTCATACATTTAGATAGAAGTGTTTGATGAAGCAATCATGAAGGATTTACTTTTCAGTAGTCTTTTCTGCCTTTGAATAATCTTATTATTCTTTTTAGGTTGAAAACATGTTATCATGGAGTAGAATATCGAGGGGAAATTCTTTTTTCATGAGTAAATATTTCATAGAATATTTTGAATTTAATTTCATCTAAAAGGTATAATATTTCATTCAACTATATATGCACTACCAATTGCTGCCAATGTTCAGGAAATTATATGTCTACTATCTTCTTGACATTAGTTAGTGCGGAATCACGAGTACGTAAAGTGATGTTATCACCCGTTATTAACTGTTCCCCATGGACCTCTGCTATGAAGTGTCACTGCTCTGGGACTGATAATGTCAAATCTACCCTCCATTACAAGCAGAAATAGAATTATGCCAGGATTCTTCATGGCCAGAGCACTATAGAAAACATCAAGAATTTTTTCAGCATCTGAGATTGGACATCCTGTATTTCATAGCATGCAGGAATCGATAGTGTTATCTGCTGTACGTTGTGTAGTTTTACGATTTGGGATGAAGTATTATTGCTGTTCCTAGGTAGCTTGTTTATTGCTGAGTCAAGCTAGTGAGATAGCAGTCACTTTAGCATGTCATTGCTTGCAATCTTGCTGGTGCTGCAGTCAAACAACCAGCGTTCCTGCAACATAATTTTTAATTTTTTAATTTTACAGGATAACAAAATTAATGTTTCATTTCCTAAATTAACCATGGACATTTTCAAACAAATTGGATACTTACATTCAATTACTTGATTTTTTTAATATAAATATGTTTTTATTTTTATTTGAATGTATTAGTAAATGTAATTGCAGGTTCTGTAGCTATTACTACAAGTAAAACTTAAAGTGCAAAAGTTCTCTTTGAACCTCTGATTATGCTGAAATCCTAAATGTATTTGAGAAAAATATTTCTGAATCAAGGGTGTTAAAAGATATTATAGTGAGTAGTTTTCACCAAAAGCAGAGCAAGGGATCTTTGGACCATTAACAGATATTACTGCGAGTCGTGTTTTAGCAGAAAACAGGGATTCTTTTGACCATTAAGGATTGATGACTACGATTACCATTGGGCCAGGGCCAGCTTATATAGGATCAGATAGGGTCTGTTGTTGTTGGCAGCATCAGTATTAAGACTTTACCTAGTTCTTCACAACTCCTGGATAATGGCAAGTTAATGCTGTATGGCACTGTATCTATTCCAGGCATATGAATCAGAACTAAAGTATGGCTACCACAGAAACTAAACCAGGTCTGCCGAATTATACATACATCCATTAATTTGAGATGCTCTGAACTTTGTATAAGAATGCTCTTGATAAGATGGTTCTCCAGAGAGGCAGTATAAGGCATATAAATGGGAAATTTTGACAATAAATTTACACACAAGGGAAGTTTGAGCATAATTTGAATGAATCGTGTCATGGTTAAAGTTCACTTGCTGTCTAATAGTAGTGTCTTAGTTTGTATCCTAATTTATTTAACTATTTAAAATAACCATAGTATGATTTTGGTACCAGTACGTGTATATGCAATGGCAGGGTAAATAACAAATCTATATGATGTAGTTCATCATGTGTGGGTGAAAGATTCTCACTGCGATATAAAACATTAACTTGCTCTGATATAGTATATTGTACAGCTACCCTTGTATGCTTCTGTATTCAGTCACTGCTACTGGTGTATGCTTCTATTTTTAATGGTAGGGTAAGTGACAGGACTCAGTGATGCAGTCACTGGGGGATGTTAGGATTGAGTGATGCAGTCACTGAAGATGCTAGAGAACCTATTGATCAACATTGTCCTCCAGTTAAGTCTAACAAAGAGGTCTTGCTGTTGAATAAAACCCTAGATTATACACAGATCGTGAAGATGACCAGAATATTGACTACGTAATGTGTTCTACATCGCTGTTCTCATTGTACTGTGTCATTCACCACACGTGTAGATTACCTCACATTTTATCAGGCTTTATTCATAGCTTGTTGTATAATCAGTTCATTTTCTATCCTAATTTTCAAACTTCTAAGCTAATTTCTGTGGTCTGAACGTCTTGTGGGAGGTGGATCGATGATGGTGCAGTGGAGACCACCAGACTGAAGTCAAGTGTCCAGGCCTGCGCTTCACGAAAGGGGTGTATATTTACGCCGGACGTAAATCACAGAGTACGTGTAAATCACAGAGTACGTGCACAGAGTTGCATGTACTCCATGATTTACCTCTTGATATACGTCTGGCGTAAATTTCCACCCCTTTCGTGAACCGCAGGCCAGGGTTTGAACCCACTCTGGGGATTCAGCATCAGTGTCTGTGGACGCTGTCGGAGATAATCCATACCAATACATTTGGGACTGGATAATGTATTTGAGAATCCCATTAAAAAAACAAGCTTGTAACCAACATGTTGGTTTTATACTATACTGACTGACAGGGGCTAAATCAACAGTTTTCAATTAATTTTCCCATTGACTTTGACTTATCTAGACATACTTTATACAGGTGAGCACAACAGCTGGTTCATTACTGGATCCTTGTATATATTGTACGTTGTATATATGGAGCGACGTGTCTTGTACTGAACTGATGTTTGCCTTGGAATTTACTGATTTCAAAGTTTCATTGATATCCATGTTAAGTATCTCAAGGATAGGAAATTGATTTTTATCCTTTATAGGAAACAATGCAAGTGTTGAACACTAATGCAAGCAATTGTTATTGCATTTGATATTCAATATATAATTGATCCCAACAGAATTGGCAGTAAACAGTTACAGAAATAAACAAGTGCTCTTGACATTGTAATGATAGATTGCAGCTGCACATGTATTGCGTCAGTGTTGTACGGCTCCCGACACGTGAAGTGTTGGCCTCTCACCTGGACCCTAGACCTGGCATTACAATGCATCGTCAGTATCGGTTCTAGAAAGTTTAGACACGTCTCTTATCAAGCAAAGTCTTCTGGATTCCCATAGATGTAGTTATTGCAATACATCTTTGTGTTCTTTAGATGTATTTATTGTGAGATGTGATAGAAGCTCAGCTAACGGTAAAAAGCTCAGCTAACGGTAAAAGCTCAGCTAACCGTGTAGCTGGAATGAGGAGCCATCTCAATCCTCCGATCCTGGGCAACAAACGGGTCGGTTTTGCTGCATGTGTGACCAGCGTAGAGGCAACCACGTGGTAGTAGTGCCCGCTCGCTCCACTCAGAGTTTCTCTCACTCTACACATAGTGAAAACTCTGGCTTATTCAAGCTTGTTATTAGCCGGTTCACTGAAGCTTGCCCGTGTGGTTTCTGTGTTTTGGAAGCGAGTGAAAGGATAGTAACTGTGCATTTCGAGAGTTGACTGAAGCGCAGAAATCCTTGCAAGATATGGAGGATTCTCTCCTGAGGTAAACTGACTTCTTGTTAGGCCTGGATCGTGTTGATCTGGTCCGAGAGGGACTCGTGTTTGTTTCTCATGGGGATTACGCCCGTATCATGCTTTGTTTGTTTGCTAACTGTCCATGTTGTAATGCTTGTTATTCAAGTTTGTCAGGTAAAGTTTTTTCGGCTCGAGCATTCATTTTGCGTCAGTGACAACCGTTAACATATGAGAGCTCAGATTTACGCACGATGTACGCCAGTGAAGTTCTTTTTCAATCCTCCCTTTCCGTTATTATTTTCCTTTTGTATCTGCCATTCAGCACGTACGTGCAATGTTATGAATACTTTTGGTATGAATAATTAACTTTTACACTATATGGAATTTTATTAAAATGGGACATTTGTGTGCATCTTTGTTCAACTATTCCTATTGTGTTTTATCAAAACTTTTTATTTGTTTCTTATAGTTGTATTGATGATCATGAGTAAACACATAGGTCTTTTCCTGACTGATTTTTCACCCATTCACGTCAACACGTGGGGTTTGTTATCCAGTTGTCATCCTTTTCTTTGTTATTGTGTGCCGCACAGGTATAGCGCGAGGCACGAGACTCGTTAACAGTATAGTCTATACGTAAAGGTCATGAGTGTTTACAATTGACGATAGACAGGTGATTGACTTGTTGCTTTCTGATATCTCATTGTCGAGGGCCAATTGATGAAGATCAGAAATGAACTAATAGGTCCCAGTTGTAATGATTTAGTTTTCAGATGATACAGAAACATGAAGTTAATGCTTAAATGTAATTGTCTGCAATTAATACGGTAACAGCAATTCCTCAAGTATGTATTACCGTAATGTGCACTTTGGTTTGAATCTTGTATGTATTGTGTGTGTAGATATCTCCTGTATTGTTACTATGTTCCTGGAGCTGATTTTGTACATTTTCCATTGTTTGTATGATGTATAGAAATGTAGGCATGTTATTTATACCTAGGATTATTTCTTGAGAAGCATCACTGGGATAATCCCCAATAAATACATGCTAAACTTGCAGGGTAATAACCCATAGCAAATATATCGGTAGGAAATATCACAGGGTAATAACCCATAGCAAATATATCAGTAGGAAATATCACAGGGTAATAACCCATAGCAAATATATCGGTAGGAAATATCACAGGGTAATAACCCATAGCAAATATATCGGTAGGAAATATCACAGGGTAATAACCCATAGAAAATATATCGGTAGAAAATGACACATGGTAATAAGCCATTGCAGATATATATGTAGAAAATACCACAACACTAGGATATGTCTTACAGAAAATCAATATCAATATCTGAATATATGTATGAGTTAGGCATAATAATTGAAGAATATTTCCCCAGATGTTAAAAGAGCCAGTGATCCCTTTCAGGCTGGCTCTTTTATCCATCTTTTAATGTCTTACATGATCTATCTATCTTTGTGAATCTATACTTCACATTGTCTGAAGGCAGCTACTACATGGCAGGTGTATCTGGCAATGATAGCAATGGCACTATGCATAGGTTGTCACAACATGAACACTGACACACATATCATGTAGCTAGCAATATGACATACAAATAGTAGACTACATACAAAAAAATATTTCTTAGAATTATTTCTATTTATAGAAAAAGTCATATTGTATGAGAGCTTCACTGACTTTCTACAGTTGACATTTTATTTGGAGATATTTTGTTACCATTTTGGTAAGACAAATTTGTATATTACATGGACTATATAAATTTTTTTATCGATTTTTATAGTATGCATATTAAAATAATGTTATTCTTCTTTTTCAGGTGAGTACAATAATTGGATTATACTTTTTGGATAACATTGGTTTCTCGTTACCCTATATATGAAGATGCTAGGTAAGTTTTATCTTGTACTATGAAAAGGAGAGCAGTGTGTATATTATATACACCGATTATGATGACTAGAATACAGGTGAACTGATATTTCGATACATGAAAATTTTAACATTTTGTATATTTGATTTTTAGAGAAAGGGCACCAAAAAATAACTTTAAAACAACGCATAACATCCCCCAATGTAATTTTGTATGGCTTGTTATATGGAGAGTACCGGTATGTATTATAATTATATAAGTTGCTGACGAGGCTGTTCTCAAACTAACATGGATCTAAATGTTGTAATGTCCTAAATACTCTTTATGAGGGATAATGTTTTCTATTATGCTATTAGCTAGTACAGTAGTGAACCAAGTAGAAGGACCGTCTCATACACATCGTCAGCTTGCTCTGGCGAGACAATCTATATCAAGGTTGGCATTTAAAATGAGTTACCAAACCTCGGTATGATGAAGTCTCTTTGATACTGTTGAAACCAAAGAAAGCATTGAAACACTAGAGGATACGATTACGCTGGGTGGTTATGTATGTTTGGCGTAACATCGTAATCCTTGACCCGTGACGACTCTCCTACAGGGCATAGAGAGTGCAACGACATTATCCCTCACGACATTGTCAATGAGTCTGTGTCGATAGAGGAAGTGCTCTTCAGTCTAGAAGGAAGGATAATTGTCACCCGTTGAGTATTCTGTGGGAGTTTGCTGCAAGGCTTGCATGTGAGTTGCGTAATGGACTAGTACTTGAGATAAAGGTATTGTTTGCCGATACTATCGGACAGTTTAACAGCCTTGGTAACTGTGATGAATGTGGCTGGGATCTAGATATATGGTTAGCTTATCTGACTCGCAAAGTGAAACATCTTGAGTAATGGTCGATTTCAGAGAATCTGACTTTGAGATGTCTCTTAACATTTCTATTTGGAAATCCGAATGAACCTCTGGTTGCTAAATGTCGGGTTATTCCTTCCTCCTGATATAAAGCAGTAGATGTGATTATGGTAATCCAGAAATTATGTTAAATTACACTATACCTAGAACTGCGCTGAAATTTAATACTCTAAATTTGATGTATTTAGCTCTCCTCTCCCTGTTGGATTTGACACAGACACAGTATGTAGAATATAACTGTATGCGACCATTCAAATTTTATCCTAACTGCGACAAACATTTTATAAACAACCGCGACACATATCTTTTTAAACAACCGTGCACAATCATTTATAAAAAGATCTTGTGTAGTTTGAAATGACAGCACACAGTTTATAAAGATCTAACGCAATTTAGAACAATCTCGCACAATTTAGAACGCTCATGTGCAATTTAAAATGATCGCACACAAAATTAAATGATTATGGGTAGTACATCCTGATTTTGATGTATTTGGATCGCCATAATAGCACAGTTCTTTATTACATCTGCGGTTGCCTTCAGCATGGAGACTGTTAAGCAGCTAGATGTCACGTCGTTGGCGTTTCTACAGCAAGAAACCAGAGACAGCGCAGAGTAGCAGCTGTGATTAATCCAGCAGGGAGGGGGTTAAAAAGTATCTAAATGGATTTCTCAATACACAGTAGAGTGAAAACATGTTAGACAACTAAGTTAGCTCTCACTACTGCTATTATGGGCAATGTGTGGTATGTGTTCTGGGCCGAGCAAGTCCTGAAATGGATCAGAGATAGGTGATCTTAACCACAGGCTACAGAGGATGCCATGGAGATTGATATCAAATGTTGCCCTTGGCGCTCAGTTTGCCAAAAATAGCAGACAGGTGTATATTTCATCTCATTGTAGTAAGTCCGGTCTACTTGGACTGGGTATTTTTCATACATCAACTGGGATCAAAAACTACCTAAATTGATATACCATAAAACAATTTGCATTACAAAATGTCTTTGTTGGGCATATAAGTTTACATAACCAGCTGTTTTAAGGGGGTTTAATTACATGCATCTATTGGTTTAATGACGGTAATTTGATCCTTGCGCTATGTTCAATTAGCTTTCCTGTCTATTGTCTATGGTATCATCTGATCATATAATGCCAGGTGAAGAGTCCAAGTTATAATCACTTAATTATCAACTGCACAATCATCATTTCCATCTGATCATTGGTATTATTATTTTATTATTATTACTTATTGTTATTATATTATTATTATATTTTTATTATTATTATTATTATTATTATTACTAATATTATTTATTTATTAAATAATTCTATTGCTTTTTCGCTAAAATTGAAGATTTACACGAAAAACAGCCTTTGTGTATTATTTATATTAGAATTTATCTGAAAGTGATGTTGAGAATATCTAGGCTACTGTGGTACTGCAACATTGATCAAAACATTTTCAATCATGGCATTTTGTGAAGATTAATGCTCTATCTAGGCCCAGGTATATTTCAGGCCAATATCAAAAGAAGATGCCATTCTTTCTTTTTTTTTCTCTGCAGAGAATTGAAAACCGGCAAAGCAATCAATTCTATTTAAAAACTGTTTCCATACCCGATTAATCAATCACTGCTCTCCAATGTCCCCATGAGCAGGAGAATGGTTAATAATAATATCTTCTATTGTTCCCAGTCAAATCTAAATCGTATCTATTGTGCAGTACATGAAATCTTCACCATGGCACCAGCTGTAAATATTGACTGATATGTTGTTTCATCAGCTTTTAAAATCGGGCTAAAAAATCTTTTAACATAGCTATAAAATGCCAAATTACCAAGATCTGGAAGTAAAGATGATCTATGAACATGTACATTTCCAATGTTAGCATATCCAATTTCACTGTGGTCTTGACATTTGAACTTAACTAAAAAGCAATTACATATATTGATATACATTATTTATATATTTATTATTCCATGGAATGGGCTGTTTCACCGTGACCGTGAACTTATTCAAAAACAACTGTGAGTTTACTATTCCAATCCATATCCATTATTCCATATTTAATAACAAACATATTTTAACTGCCTGTTGCACTCTAGCAACCTACAGATGTGACCAATTTGTTACAGTAATTTACTTTGATATGGTATCAAGTTTTAATCGGCTTTTGATGGATACATTGACTCTGTATTAATCAATGACACTGCATGGAATTCCTTCCTTCTACATAGGATGCTATTGATTCCCTGTCCAGCAAGCTGTTGATGCTGTTATAATCATCCTGCAAATGAGTGTGTAGAGTTCCTACTAGATAGATGTTGGAATAATCCCGTCTTTATACATGTATTCTGAGCTAGTTAATTGGGAGCAACATCGGAGTAATCTCGAGCCATCGTACAAGCAGCATGGTTTTTCTTGTGGGTAGAATGCAGTTTTTAATCCGACAACATTGGTGTAGTTTTTAATTCGACAACATTGGTGCACTGTACAATTGTCATTGTATAGTAATCAGCACAAGCACAGGGATAGGTGTATCATCTTAATACTGTATATCATGGTGGCAGGTTTTATTCTGACCCGTACACAAACTGGTTGAGAGAAGATTAGTAGGGTATAGGTTTGTTTGTTTGACACACTTAGTTTGTTTATTCGTAATATTTGAGTCTAATCATGATGTCTTGACATGTCTTGGCTACCAATCTACTTGAATATGATACGCAAGATGTTTGCTTTTATCAGTCTCAACCAGTTGACCTATTTAACAATGTCAGGTGAATTTTTACCATGAATTATATACATTTGATTTGCTAATATATCTAAGGGAAATAACTCAATAACAGTATATTCCAAACTTTATGCAAAACTATGGTGCCAAAGAATTTCCTTATTATTCACAATGAACAGATTCTAGGTGTGCAAAAGTGATGTTCTACATGTATACTGTAAAACGGGTATCATTCGCGTGTCTGAAATTCACGATCTGTGTTTGATTGTGAATTTAAGAAATGCGTGAATAATAATACTTCCATTTTTTACTTCTGATAGCCACTAATTTAATCACTGGAGACAGTATTAGTACTATTACCAATTTATACCTGGCCTGGACTAATTACTGTTGAATACGTCGCTGACCACGCAAATCGTGAATATGTTTTTCCCCCTTAAATTTTGCAAAATCGTAAAAATTGCGAGCCGCTAAATAAAACCATTTTACAGTATGCCAAGTAATCATACTTTGAATTCACGGCTCCATATTAGTCCACAAACGATCATTGATTGTATATAGCCCTGAAAGTCTATTGTGTCATGGTTTGCCACTTCATGTGGTCAGATAGTCTCCCCGTAACAGGTGGCATTGTTACCCAGCTGTTTCCTTCCACCATCCACTTTGTTTATATTTGCCAATATCGTACTATCAATGTCACTAAATCAGAGTCTGGTTATGACTCGCAGCCCTCAAGGTTGTTGATAGAACTAGAACTAGTTTATGATACTCTATTAAGACACCCTTGTGTACCGTAATTGATTCCGGGTAATTACAGGCAAAATACTACTTTGTTTCATTACCTTCATGCACACTACGTCTTTTCTGTTCAATAAAGTTGTATTGATCCGAAACATTTCCACAAATTGATTTTCAGAAATGGCTGCACTTACATCAAAGTGTGTGTATGTGTGTATGACTTATCTTGTTTGCATTGCCCTGAATCGAATTTGTCATTTTTGTGAATATACTTTGGCTGCAGTTTAGCTAACATTTTAGAAGATTCCCAGTGAGTGCCAGTGTTGTGATCAATCCAGTACCAGCTGCCTGCTGTTTTTGTTTGCCTTGTAACTTTAGATCAGTGAAGAGAGTGTTGACTGTTAGCCTGGAGCAAGACCTGGACTAGGTATCCACACACCTAGCAATCCATCCTATCATGTTGCTCATGTTGCCCATGTTGCCCATGTTGCCCATGTTGCTCATGTTGCCCATGTTGCTCGTATCGCCCATGCTTGTGTCCAATCCATAGCAGAAAGTCTGAGGTAACCTATCCTGTTGCTCGTATTGCCAGTGCCCTTGTCCAATCCATAGCAGACATAGCATGGTGGATATAGCCTGATGTTCATCCCCTCATCCCCCCCCCCCCACCACCCCATCTAAGGCAGCTGGCTTCACACACACA
>JAUTBV010126826.1:0-12521 GCA_032361325.1 Lepetodrilus fucensis | reverse complement strand
TCTAGAAAGGAGCAGGGCCCAGATCATAGAACCTTTGCAGTCACGCATGGGGGTGGGGGGTGGGGGTTTGGGGGGGGGGGTCTACTCTGGACATCTTGATAACAACAGAACTATGACCCCTGACCTGTCTGAGCTGGAGGCATGTTCTTGACGACCTCCATGACCTCCTTGAGGGCGTCCTCCAAGTGAATGTTCTGGCCCTCCATGTCCTTGTTCTGTGCACGGAGGCGGGACATCTCGTCCTCCATGTTGCCAAGGTCCCGCATGTTCTGGCGGTACTCTTTCCCTATTTCCTCGTTCTACATAAAATGAGGATATTGTAAAAATGGCAGAGTTGAATTACAGAAAATGATGTGTGGATAAAATTCAACAATAACGGCAGTAAATAGTAAATGAGTAATGTGTTGTGTGAAGAATCCCCAAGGTCTGTGTTAGAGCACGTCGTAGTAGCCACGGCTGATACTAACTAGGCAAGGGTACCTGCTGTGTAGGCGGACACAACATCGTTATCATATCTACGTGGACCTGTTCTCCACACAGAGCATACAGATGATGACTGGGAAGTAGAAGTGATGTGTTGGAAGTGGAAGCAATGTGTTGGAAGTAGATGTGTTGGAAGTGGAAGTGATGTGTTGGAAGTAGAAGTGATGTGTTCGAAGTAGAAGTGATGTGTTGGAAGTAGAAGTGGTGTGTTGGAAGTGGAAGTGGTGTGTTGGAAGTGATGTGTTTGGAGTAGAAGTGATGTGTTGGAAGTGGAAGCAATGTGTTAAAAGTAAAAGTGATGTATTGAAAGTGATGTGTTTGGAGTAGAAGTGATGTGTTGGAAGTGGAAGTGATGTATTAAAAGTAGAAGTGATGTATTAGAAGTGATGTATTAAGTGGAAGTGATGTATTAGAAGTGACATATTTGGAGTAGAAGTGATGTGTCGTGAGTGGAAGTGATGTGTTGTGAATGGGGTGGGGGCTCACCCTGATGCTGCGGTCGTGTTTCTGGACGTCGCGGAGGATGGTGGCGGCGGTGGACACCGGCTGACCGTGGGTCTTGCACGTCTTCAACTCCTCCTGGAACTCCTGCACCGCCATCATGTCCTCCGCCGTCAGACCCAGCGCCACGGCCCTGCAACATCCACGTCAATGTCACAACCACGTCACCGGTCCACGGAATTATCGTAGCACTTACGAGTGGCGTAACTACGTATACACGGCTCTCGTAGTGTTACAATCATTCTGTGGGCAGGTACACAGGTTGTCATATTACCATTTTACTGTTTCAAAAATATATTATCTTAAATGCCTTTTATTATCAGAGATGAAAGTAATCCTTTCAAAAAGTAAGATTTCCATTTGTTCCATTTTCTCTGCCTGGTTGTCTTTGTATACTATGTAAGATAGCTAGTGTTCTGTCCCAAGTAAAGTAGATTTCAAGTGCTTTCTATCACTACTACATAACAAAACAAGTGACTTGGCAGCCGAGATTATGTGACTTGGCCCTAAAGATGTGACTTGGCCCTGAGCCTATGTGACTTGGCCCCAAGATTATGAAACGTTTCTGAGCACGATTTCACACTCAATTCGAAATTCTGTTAAAAATCTCAATACAAAATCTGAGCTTCAGCGTGAAATTGTACACAAACAGTTTGGTAATCTCGGGGGGTGACTGGCTCGCAAGGTATTATCGCGGCTGGTCTTTAAATTGTATTTTACAAATTCCTGGAATTATTTCTCTATTTGTTTATCTGAATAATGGTGGTTTTCTGAACAAATGGATATAAGCTTCTAGCGTATAGATTATACAGCATCGGCAGCCTTAATTAGCCTTAATTTACATGACAAATGATACGAGAAACAATGTTATGCCCTTTGTAGTCCTTGTGTCAAGTTATGGTGAACACCATCTATGACAATTTCAGAATGTTTTGGGGTATGATTTTATGCTCAAGCTCAAATTGTATATGGGAATTTGTGAACACAATTTTGAGTTGAATATGAAATAGTATGAAATTGTACTCAAAAATGTTTTGAGGCGTACACTAGTGAGGCGTACACTAGTGAGACGTACACTAGTATGCGTACACTAATGAGGCATACACTAGTGAGATGTACACTAATGAGGCGTACACTAGTGAATTGTACACTAGTGAATTGTACACTAGTGAATTGTACACTAGTGAGACGTACACTAATGAGACATACACTAGTGAGGCGTACACTAGTGAGGCGTACACTAGTGAGACATACACTAGTGAGGCGTACACTAATGAGGCGTACACTAGTGAGGCGTACACTAGTGAGACATACACTAATGAGGCGTACACAGACCTACCTCTGGCCTGTCTGCTGAGCCATCTTCCTCAGGCGATTCTTCAACACTCGTCTCTCTTCTTCCAGGACTTCGATCTGCAGCACACAACAAATCATCAGAAACATTATTACGAAAATATAATTATGAAACTTGGCTTGTATTCTTGAAATTCTCGAAATTCTTCGTAAGTCCTAAGAAGTTCGTAAGTACTAAGAATTGTCCTAACTGGGTTTCTGCTTATGTTAATTTTTGAAGACATCTTTTCTCACTAAGAAGTTCTTAGCTAAGAAGTTTCGAGAATATGGGCTATAGATACTAATAATACACTAACTGGTAATGAACATTTGAAAATATTCAAAAACTAAATAAACCATGATCACTTGGGTTTTACAAGATAAGTAAACCCAAGCATGCATCACATACAATCCTCTTGATTAAAGTAGAACAGTGAAATTTGTGGAGACAACTCTCACCTCGCTCTGCAGCTGGAAGTTAAGGGCCTTGGTTTCCTCGATCCGGATGGTCTTGTTATTGCGGAACTGCGTGAGATCGAGTGGCTCCTTGGGGTCCATCTTGAGGCGATACCTCAGCTCCTCATTCTCATCGAGGATGTCGTTGATCTTCATCTCAGCCTTGTTGATGTGCTGTGTCAACTCCTCGATTTGTCTGTAGCAATAAGTACAGTGTTGGAAATAAAGAAAATAATGAGAGGGTCATTCTCCATAGGCCTAATGTTAATGGTGGTCAAATCTGTAATTTTCAGGGGGTCAAACAGATACCTTTAACATTGCTGATTTTCATATGACCCCCGGACCCCCTATTAAATCGAACTGAAGTACATAATAATAATAATCATATGATAATAATCATAATAATAATCATCATCATATAATAATAATAAAAATACTAAAAATAATAATAATAATATATTTTCAAATTGGGATTCACAGGGCTCAATTTAAGAATTCATTTTGTCACCATGGCGACTTAATTTTGCCTTTGGTGACCAATATTTCACTTGTTTTCAGTGTTTTGGGCTCTACAGGGGATATTTGCTCCTTGTTAGAGGCGCTTTAAATTATTTCACTTATATCACGGCTTGTCAGTATAGGGCAGGAGGAAACCCTCAACATCTATAGTGCTGAATGTTGCAGTAAACCTGCAAGCACCGGCTGGTACTGACAGAACAAGGGCGATATCCGCAATGTCATACCACAGACAGCGCATCTTATCAATATTGTGTCAGAAAGGTAGTAGTAGTAGTACAGTAGACCTCGCATATAACGTACTCATTGGGACCGGCTATTTCTGTGTTATATACTACTGATTCAGTACGTTATAGGCGAGTGTCCTGTTTATGCGAGGCCGTTACATGCAAGGTCTACTGTAGTAGAGGTTATTGTTTTTTCTTCAGTCATAATCACGTTATTATTGACGCAGGATACATATTTCTTATCACTAAAAGTTTCACTGTCAGAAAAGGTAAAAAATGTTCTCCACTGACCTGTCTCTGACCTTGACCTGGTTCTTGGACTCCTTGATCTCCGCCACTGCCTCAACCAGTCCGTAACCCTGGCAACATACACGAGCCACGTTACACCCCACACACAGCAGTCGTAGTACGCACATAATCCCTTTGATGACATACAACTTTACTACAGATATTTCCTCGTCATAAAACAGAAGGGACTCACAGCTTCGTAATCTCTCATTCGCTCCAGAGCTTGGTTCAGTTCCTTGTCCTTGTTGCGGGCATCTTCATCTGCCTGGAAGACCAGTACATACACAATTACTAACTGTTTCCATCACTTTTCCACCCCTCTATGTTCAGATCCACTCCCACACTGTACAACACTACCACACTGTACCATCCTGTAAGACTCTCTCATACTGCATGGCACTCCCACACTGTACGGCACTCTCACAGTGTACAACACTCCCACACTGTATAACACTACCACACTGTACCATCCTGTAAGACTCTCTCATACTGCATGACACTCTCACAGTGTACAACACTCTCACAGTGTACAACACTCCCACACTGCATGACACTCTGACTCTGTAAACACTCTCACTCTGTACGGCACTCTCACAGTGTACAACACTCTCACTCTGTATGGCACTCTCATTCTGTACAACACTCTCACTCTGACTCTGTACAACACTCTCACTCTGTACGGCACTCTCACACTGTACAACACTCTCACTCTGTACAACACTCTCACTCTGTACGGCACTCTCACACTGTACAACACTCTCACTCTGTACAACACTCTCACAGTGTACAACACTCTCACTCTGTACAACACTCTCACTCTGTACAACACTCTCACTCTGTACGGCACTCTCACTCTGTACAACACTCTCACTCTGTATGACACTCTCATTCTGTACGGCACTCTCATTCTGTACAACACTCTCACTCTGTATGACACTCTCACTCTGTATGACACTCTCACTCTGTACAACACTCTCACTCTGTACGGCACTGTCACTCTGTACGGCACTCACTCTGTACGGCACTCTCACTCTGTACGGCACTCTCACTCTGTACGGCACTCTCACTCTGTACAACACTCTCACTCTGTACGGCACTCTCACTCTGTACGGCACTCTCACTCTGTACGGCACTCTCACCTTCTGGGCATCCTTCTCTGCTTCCTTGTACTGCTCCTTCTGTAGTTTGAGCGTGGTCTGGAGCTCCATCACCTTGGTGTGCATTCTGTCTCCAGGCGCACTCCCAGCTGTAACAAACATCAATACATTTCTTTATCTCTGTAAAGTAAACTTATATCTTAGTCAATTTGGTGCAAGTTAAAGACAAATCTCAAATTTCCCTTAAAACAACAAATATGTGTAAAAGAAGAAGGCATTGTATTACTTTATTTAATACATTTTTTAAAAGATTTAAAAAAAGGAGGAAATCATTTTATTACTTATTCGAAATGATGAGAAATGAAATCTTTGCTTTTGAGAGAAATTTCAGTTATATTAACAATCCAGAAAGACGTGAGGTCCTTATGAAAATAGTGCAGTTTGTAGGAATAGTTAGTTGTTGTAGGTATAGGGGCATACAGTTTTTTGTCACTATCATTTATCATATAAATCAGCTTGGTTCGAGAGGCTGCTGATAAAAAACTATTCGTTCAACATGCACTAGCTTTACATCCATTTGTAGAGAAAGGTCCAGGTATTTATATACAGAGAAATACAGGGGGTGTCAATCGAGTCAGAAATTAGCTAAATAGGGTCAGACAAGCATGAAAATCAACAACAGCTGACATGTCTGCACTGCAACCAAAAGTGACCGGACAACCTCACATTGCAGATCCATACACCTTCCTGACATACAGGTGTAGTGATATATTTTTAGGTTGCAATTAAACTGCATGAAACCCACTTCATTTGGAAGAAAATACCACTCATGTTACTTAACATACAAAACCACCATTGATAATGATAAACTGTGCTATGCCCCCTATAGTTATTGTAGGAATAGTTAGTTATTGGCCATGGAAGGGAGATTAAGTCACCTCTACGCAGTTCGTCGCGGAGGTCGTCGATAATGGCTGTGTTCCGCTCCATCTCTGTCACGTAGTTGCTGACCTGCTCCTTCAGCTCCTCGATCTGTTTGTCCTTCTCCTTGATGATCTGACAACACACACACCACAGCTCACCACAGCTCACCAGAGGATCAACATGTACCTCCAGTCAATTCAGAGGATCAACATGTACCTCTGAGGATCAACATGTACCTCCAGTCAAATCGGAGGATCAACATGTACCTCCAGTCAATTCAGAGGATCAACATGTACCTCCAGTCAAATCGGAGGATCTACGTGTACCTCCAGTCAATTCGGAGGATCAACATGTACCTCCAATCAAATTGGAGGAAGAACCAAAGACTTAACAATAATCAAAATTTATGTAATTGCTTAAACAAATTCTTAATAAATACATACGTAAAACAAGTAGTTAAATTGGTCTGGTGCAATGTCATTCATGTACGTGATAACGTCAGTTCCAGTGCAGCTCCACAGCCTGGTGACAGAACTACGACAGTTGTAACCCTTACAGGCATCCCGAGTTACCACTGCCACAGGGTCACAAAACAGTTGCAGAGGTGACAAGTCTAACCAATCTCCAGATTTCCTGCTTTTGATTTGCAATCTCCCGCAAAAGAATCGTTTTATCTTGTTTATTTGTTTCTACACATCTTTTTCACATGAAAGTTTAAAATATAAATATTTTTATTTCAAATATAGTTCACTTTTCTTTCGAAGAGTTATAGGTGCTAAATATGACCGAAAAATGCAGGAAATCACATATTTGGCAGTCTCAACCTCGGGCAAGGCGTATTCTCCCTCTTTTCACATACTGTAGTAGGGCAATCTCTGTAGTTAACACAACTATTTCGTAACGCCTTCATTACTGCTTGCCACTTCCGAAACCACCGAGACCACCGAGGCCAGAAGCGGATGAGCACAACCACACTGACCACCCACCTGTCCGAGAGCTGCCACTGAGGCCTTGTCACTGTCCATGTTGGCGGCGATCAGCTGGTCTCGCAGCTTGAACAGCTGATCCTGCAGCTCTGCAATGTACTGGTCCTTCTCTCCCATCACACCCTGAACACAGCAACACAGCACAGCCGTAACACAACAGTCTTAACACAGCCGTAACACAACACAGCACAGTCTTAACACAACACAGTCTTAACACTCTTCCACTAATATCACGGCTTGTCAGGATTATGGCAGGAGGAAACCCACAACATCCGTAGCGCTGAATGTTGCAGGAAACCTACGAACACCGGCTGGTACTGACAGACCAATGAGGATAACTGCATTGCCACTCTACATTGATGCCGGTTTCCCTGGACGGGATTGGACCTGGGAATTTTGGCTCCGAAGTTTAACGTTCTACCACTGTGCTACCACCCACCTGCCCGCACTCTACCACTGTGCTACCACCCGCCTGCACTGTACCACTGTGCTACCACCCACCTCCAATGTGCTACCACCCGCTTCCACTGTGCTACCACCCACCTCCACTGTGCTACCACCCACCTGCACTGTACCACTGTGCTACCACCCACCTGCACTGTACCACTGTGCTACCACCCACCTCCACTGTGCTACCACCCACCTCCACTGTGCTACCACCCACCTCCACTGTGCTACCACCCGCCCGCACTGTACCACTCTGCTACCACCCACCTGCACTGTACCACTGTGCTACCACCCACCTCCACTGTGCTACCACCCGCCCGCACTGTACCACTCTGCTACCAACCGCCTGCACTGTACCACTCTGCTACCACCCACCCACACTGTACCACTGTGCTACCACCCGCCCGCGTTATCGCTGTGCTACCAACCACCTCCACTGTGCTACCACCCACCTCCACTGTGCTACCACCCACCTCCAGTGCTACCACCCGCCCGCACTGTACCACTCTGCTACCACCCGCCTGCACTGTACCACTGTGCTACCACCCACCTCCACTGTGCTACCACCCGCCCGCACTGTACCACTCTGCTACCACCCGCCTGCACTGTACCACTGTGCTACCACCCACCAGCACTGTACCACTGTGCTATCACCCACCTCCAATGTGCTACCACCCGCCCGCACTCTACCACTGTGCTACCACCCGCCCGCACTGTACCACTCTGCTACCACCCACCCACACTGTACCACTGTGCTACCACCCACCCACACTGTACCACTCTTCTACCACCCACCCACACTGTACCACTGTGCTACCACCCGCCCGCACTGTACCACTGTGCTACCAACCACCCACACTGTACCACATGATGGCATGCATACCTTCCACTCCTCTATCTTGTTGTTAACAGCGACCATGATGGAATCATCAGACTCTCCGCGCGACTGCACCTGCTCCGTGAGATCCAGCACCTGGCGGAATGAGAGAAGAAAGAATGTTGGGGGAAAATAGAAGATACTAATTTCTTGTAAAACATCTCACCTGATAAGCAATGTTGAAAATGTGGACAATGTTGTATTTTATTTTAAAGATGATGGAAATAAGCAATGCCTTAGTACTGGGATGAGAATAAAACAATACTTTAATACTATGATGAGAACAAAACAATACTTTAATACTGGGACAAGTATTGGTACTGTGATGAGAATACAATACTTGAATACTATGATGAGAATTAAGCAATACTTTAATACTGTGATGAGAATAAAACAATACTTTAATACTGTGATGAGAATAAAGCAATACTTTAATACTATGATGAGAATAAAACAATACTTTAATACTGTGATGAGAATAAAACAATACTTTAATACTGTGATGAGAATAAAACAATACTTTAATATTGTGATGAGAATAAAACAATACTTTAATACTGTGCTGAGAATAAAACAATACTTTAATACTGTGATGAGAATAAAACAATACTTTAATACTATGATGAGAACAATATTTTAATACTGGGACAAGTGTTGGTACTGTGATGAGAATACAACAATACTTTAATACTATGATGAGAATAAAGCAATACTTTAATACTGGGATGAGAATAAAACAATACTTTAATACTGTGATGAGAATAAAGCAATACTTTAATACTATGATGAGAATAAACAATACTTCAATACTGGGATGAGAATAAAACAATACCTTAATATTGGAACGAGAAAAAAACAATATTTTAATACTGGAACAAGAACAATATTTTAATACTGGGACAAGTATTGGTACTTTGATGAGAATAATACGATACTTTAATACAATGAACAAAACATGGGGAGGAAGTAGATGTATGAGCAAGGTGAGTGAGTGAATATGGAGTTTAACGTCGCTGCGGGAATCTTTCACCCATTTGCGAAGATATGAGCGAGGAGGACAAGAAGTTACTTGTGCTTTGAGGATCTCGTTCTCTTCACGAAGCCGATCTGTGACGGAGTCACTCTGTTGGAGAACACTCTGAAATAGAAAACAATAATAATAACCAGAAAGTTGTCATCAGACTCAAACTGCTCTAGCACAGGGCTAACATATGCCAGATGTACAGGGGCAAGTAAAACTGCTCTAGAACAGGGCTAACATATGCCAAATGTACAGGGGCAAGTAAAATTGCTGTAGAAAAGGGATAACATATGCTAGGCATACAGGGGCAAGTAAAACTGCACTGCGGGAAAACCTACATTTTAACATTTAGCACCTTTGGGGCCATTGCAACTTGCCCTGACTAGCTCTGCGGGCAAATACCTCAAAATGTTAGTCTGGAGCCATGTAGCAGCTAGGGAAATGTAAAAATACACTGTAACGTCACAATTTTACTCAAACTAATTTATGCTGCAATCATATGAGCAAGGGTAAATGGGTATGTGTTCTGTTCATAAATGGGGAAATGCTGACCTTGAGTTTGAGATAGTCCTCGGTGGTCTGTTCCATCTGCTTGATGGCTTCGTCCATCTGGTACTGCAAGTCCGTGCATCGTTTCTCCAGCGACTCATTTGCATCTGTCAGATTCTAGAAACATCAAACACGGTCGGTCATACAATAGACAGAAACTAGTAGTTTATCATTGGCCATTTCCAATTTTTATAGCGTTTGCATTGATAAATTATTCAAATGTACCATCAGTAGGCCAAGTAGAGCAACTATATTTCATATTATTGGCACATCTAATCACTGCTGCATCTTTCTGATATTAATTCTCATAGTTCCACCATGGTACATTCATAAAAAAAATTTAAAAAATAAAATAAAATATAAAAAAATAAAATTAAAAAAACACATTCATATTAACTTTTGGAGCACGCAACTCCCATAACTCGTCTCTAGCGCTCACACTCTCGATTTCTTACCTGAAGCTCCTCCATTGCCTCGGCCAGTTCGTGGTTTTTCTTCTGCATCTTCTTGTGGAAGTCTGTGTCGTCGCCACGCCGTGACACCAGGTTGTCTCGCTGTGACTGCAACTGCATCTTGTAGTCACTGATGTCCTGACGCATCTGGTCGTTCTGGAGAGAGAGGACGACATGGCCATCAGCACAACAACAACACAATCACAGGCCATGGCAGGCTTAGAATTTCTCGTAATGTTCCTACGGGCGAGTAGAAATTTCATGTTTTGTGTTATTTATATCATTATTCGGGCGAGTACATTTTAAAGTTAAGTTCCAACCCTGAAAACGTCACAGGGAATGCTACTCCCAAACTTACCATACAAACAATATGTGTAAAAATAAATAAACAAGATAAAACGATTCTTTTGCGGGAGATTGCAAATTAAAAGCGGGAAATCGGGAGATTGGTTTATTTTGCTATATTTTCGGGAGATCTCCAGATAAATCGGGAGACTTGGCACCTCTGCTAATGCATGGAAAATGTAATAACACACTCCTGATAATATACTCAAAGCACGCATGACAGTGTAGTACGAGAAAACAAGAGATACGTGTTATAGTTGGAGTGTACACCCTGGAGGGATATATGGAGTTTAACGTCGCAGAGGGAATCTTTCACCCATTTGCGACAATTATAAGGAGAGATAAACCTACATATTAAACTGTTAGGACTACAAATATTGAACCATTCAGATTCATATTAAAAAGATACGCGAAATTTGGACTTAAAAAATGTGTGACTTGGGTTCGGACAGAACAGCTCAGCTCACCTCGTCACGGAGTTCCTTCAGCTCCTTCTCAACCTCACTGATCCGCTCGCTGTACTGCAAACAACAAACAAACCCCCATCAACAATTACGTTCACTTGAAATCATTCAAATCGTACATATTTAATTTCAACAAAAATGTGAATCATACAGATTTAATTTCAATAAAAATGTGAATCATAGATTTAATTTCAATAAAAATTAACACATTTTCTCTGAAAATTGTGAAAGCGGAGATAAAACGGCCGAGTGGCGAGATCGGCAGCTAGTAAGACAAGGAGAAAACGGCCGAGTGGCGAGATCGGCAGCTAGTAAGACAAGGAGAAAATAGGCGAGTGTCAAGCCTGGGCACCTTCTCCGCAGCTCGCTTCTCATTGCTCAGATCCCTGTTGAGGTCCTTCAGTTCCTCCTTCAGCTGCTGGTTGTGTTCGTCCAGTTCGTTGATCTCGTCACGCAGGTACCGAGTGTCACGTGTCGTCCCCCCGCCACCACCACCACCACCGTCTGTGCCAAATTTCTATAAACATAAACAGATGCATACTTACATTCTTTGCGGGGACATATTGGTGTCAGGAATTAACACTGGTGTCAGGATTTAACATTGGTGTCAGGATTTAACATCAACATCAGGATTTAACATTGGAGTCGGGATTTAACAATGGAGTCATGATTTAACATCAACGTCAGGACTTAACATCAACATCAGGATTTAACATTGGAGTCGGGATTTAACATTGGAGTAAGGATTTAACATCAACATCAGGACTTAACATCAACATCAGGATTTAACATTGGTGTCACGATTTAACATTGGTGTCGGGATTTAACATCAACGTCAGGACTTAACATTTGCTGGTATAATTCCTTCAATGGTGGCAGATATAAATCTAAGATCACAATACCTAATCTGATGAAAATTCTTAACCAAGGTAGAACATTCTCAACATTCAAGACCATTACCTTCAAATCTTCGATTTCCTTCTCCAACTTCTTGATATCATTCATTAGATCTTGTTCTGTTGTAATAGTGCATAATGTGCATAATGTAAGGACACAATGAGAAACTTCAATATCTTAAAGTTTAAACAATGTACTACATTCCATTCTAATAGTGTGCTTCAACTAATATGTACTTTATTTTCTTACCCATAAGGGCAAGCATATACCTGTTCGTAACAAATTACTATGAACCGTATGGTCAGTATCACTTGACATTTGTCTGTAATGTGATTGGCTGACCGTCAACTCTAACCTCGCTACATAACACTGCTGACAATGAAATGACATCGTAGATGCATCGTGACATCACAGAGGTTACACCACTTCTCAGCTTAGAGTCTACTACTTGTACTACACTTTAACCTATATTATTACCACTTGAGCTACACTTAACCCTCTACTACTTGAGCTACACTTTACCCTCTACTACTTGAGCTACACTTGACCCTCTACAACTTGAGCTACACTTGACCCTCTACTACTTGAGCTACACTTGACCCTCTACTACTTGAGCTACACTTGACCCTCTACTACTTGAGCTACACTTGACCCTCTAC
>JAUTBV010126825.1:0-23746 GCA_032361325.1 Lepetodrilus fucensis | reverse complement strand
TGTGAACATTTGCTCCATGACATCCTCCCCCCACCCCCCCCCCCCCCGCCGACTGGTAGACGTTGTCAAAAGGTAATGTCATAGAATTACATTTCGTTGTAGATAAGTCTAAGTTAACGCCAAGCTCAGCAAATTTTTTATCCCAAATTTGAGTAATGAATGTGGATCAATTACAAGCCTCTAGGAACACAGTGACCTTATATTAGAGGACGTCTGAATCTACAGATGTGGGTTATCTCCATCTCTATTTGCAGCAGAACACCAGCAGGGGGCGTCGTGTACGACTCACGAGACATTCACATTTTTCATTTCCTGATTTGAGCGTGTACATTTTTAGAAGAGCTGTCTTGAAAGGCTTCCACTTGAGACATCCAGACCAAGACGTCTCCAGACGTCTCCAGATGTCTCCATCAATGTCTCCAATGATAGGTTACACGCGGAAGTCGTGTGATAGGCAACCGGGTTCAACACTAAAACAGTTCGAATATTCTTTTTATTACACTATTCGTAACGATTTTAATTTGCCTCCGGAAATGAGAAAGGTGTCACGTGACAACAACCATACGAGCATCTTGAAATGGAAACAGTATTTATGCATCATGAAACATACGTTACTTTCAAACATACATGTATATGTATTACTTTACACCAGTAACCACATTATATATCAACAATATGCATGTTCGTCGATCTGTTTGTTTAGATCAAGACACTATTTTATGTATTTATATAACATTGTTGATTACGTATACTCTATTGGCAATTGAAGTTATAGATATACAACACTATAAGGACTTCTAAGAACTTGAAAACGCCCATTTTACGTAATAACTATATGGGTTTAATGTTGAGAAACGCCCGCATTTCCCCTCTGATCGTCAGGCTATCGACAGTTTATCCTATCCCCTCCCCTCCTTCAGATTTGCACTCAGCCCCGGGGCTTGAAATAGCCATAAACATAGACGGCGGAGGTTACAAGACAATTTATAATTTCAATAGTATACAATTCAACATAAATATCGTATGAATGTTTCTTCATTTGTAACACATTTTATGTTTATGTTTTTGTTTATACTATTAGGACCTAAGCATAATATATTGTTGATACATCAAGTCATTAGAAAGCAAATATCGTAGCAAGTATTGACTAAATAGTTGTAAAATTAGTCTATAGGAATAAACAAAAATGAAACTAATGTCAATTTGGTATCTATATATTGTTATTATTGACTACCTACTGAATACATACTTTATTGTTTTCTGGACACATCTGTGAAATCTCACAACTTAGTGTAAATTACGATGCATATTTTCAACTGGACTTTGAACCTTCTTGATATTATCTTAATGACGATATTCCAGCTACCATAATGTTTTAGCTGTGGCTTGGGTTACGTGAAGTATTGACAGGCTTGGGTGTGGCCATGTGAAACTCGATCTCATAATACAGGGCGATGAAAAGTTGGTTGTTCTCAGTTCAGAGAGAAGGAAATCCGTATTACTGTTAAACATATGGTAAGGATATGTCACAGATGACCATCTGTACTGTTCAACCCCGTGTGTTCACTGATAGGGTCGGAGATACATATATGTATTTTGTGTTCATTGATAGAATCTATATAGGTTGAAATAGTTCCATACCAAACTCTATTAGATCAACATTGCTACATTCATGTGGGCCCATGTGAGGTTTAATCAACAATGTATTAAAGTATTAATAATTAATGGTTTATAATTAATTATTTATGGCTGATTGATATTCCTCTGTGGATTTGTTTCTAAGAAGAAAAAAACAAACAATGTATTAGAATTTGTTTTCCTTTCTGTTGTTCTTCATTTTACTTTGTAGTTTGAAACTGTATGATAATTTAATTGTGATTTAACTATTTAGTACTATAACGTGTTTGATGAATGGTGAATATTCATAAAATATTGTATTAAATAGATTAATATTTTAAAAGTGAAATGTGCAGCAAGGATGTTTTTGAAAGTCATGCCAATAATATTATTATTGTCCCATGTGTTTTGAGATACCCACGTGAGTTGGAGCATGGACAAGATATTACTAATTAGTATGAACGGGATCAGTGTTGTACGTTTAATTGGAACCCATCCAGCCTATTACGCAATTAAATATGTTTTATAAAATTGCTCGACTTGTTTCAATTATGTAATTTACAACTTCTGGAGGAATAATCAGATAAACTATGTGAAGCGTTACCGTCTAGTATAACCAGAGGAGATAAGACTGGGATGAAGCAGAGTTGGTCTGTGTCTGGTACTTCATCATTATGATGAAGAGAACATTCTCTGATAGACACATCTATAGGTAACACGAGATGTTGACCATCACAGAGGAGGAACTATGCCCAGATAGACCGACCGACCGACCGACCGACCGACCGACCGACCGACCGACCGACAGACAGACAGACATACATACATACATACATACATACATACATACATACATACATACATACAGACAGACAGACAGACAGACAGGCAGACAGACAGACACAGGCAGGCAGACAGACAGACACAGGCAGGCAGGCAGACAGACAGACACAGGTAGGCAGGCAGGCAGGCAGGCAGGCAGGCAGGCCAACGGTGGTACAAGATATATATCAATATACATTATGGCAGTATAGTCGCACATTATACATTATACGCTACTAAATTGTGTCATATTGACAGCTAATCGTATCTACATGAAGATGTCCACGTGTTTTGATGTGATGATTCTCATCTGAACACGACTGATAATGCATTAAATAAGATGATACAGCAACAGATCATTCATAACACTCAAATGTTGTTTTGACAATATATAAACTTTATACTATAAAGCATTCTAGTTGTATTGCAAGATCAATTGGCAAGTATACATGCATATGCTCCTGACTTGATAGTGGTGTATTGGTCAAGTGAAGAAACCAGAATTATTATACATGTATGTTGTTTGTGATATGATTTCCGAAGTCTAAAGCCACATATAGTTGAACATCGCTAGTGAATGAATAATGATATCGAGCGTGATATATTGTCCATTATCGATGATATTGCATCGATCGGGTATATAGTAGGAATAGAAGATGATATACTATACAAAATAAAATAGAAACAATACGTTGTGGCGTACGATGGAGGTTTCAACAGTCGTTTATAGTTCTAACTCAACAGAACATATAGTTTACTGTTTGTGTGTCTTACATTTACACGATCCATTTGGTGGCATACACAATGTTTTAGCACTTAGTGTAATAAATGACTCATAGTTTTCAAACCAAGACAAAGAAATGTCTGTTGCTAGCTCTTCCAGGAATACCTGCAGGTATTCAGGTATTATGCACAGGTACATATAGACAGAATGATGGATGTATTTTATATGTGTTAACAGAGTAAATACACTGTACTGACTTAGATCGTAAGAAACTAGTGTAAACACCTAAAAATCTTCAGTGTCTTTAACGCTGTTTCTTCTGAAAACATCCGGAACCTAAACATAGATTTTCTAAGAAAGAACTGGTCTAGTATAGGTTTATGTATGCTCATGGAAAGACAGTTACGCGTTGTCTTTGAGATTTAATAACATTACATTTCTATAATGCAATGTTTAATACAAAAAGCCATGAAAAATAAAACCTTGACAAATCTGTTCTGTATGTACATGTAGTTAATTTCCTATAATATAATATCAATCAGTATGATTACTATGTACACACGAATTACTGTTCTTCTCTGAGACTATGATTAGTCTAATCTTCATTCCTAGATGTGACAACTAGTATTTCACACACAAGACGCAATTTAATCAGGCTAAATATTCAATGCAATTACTAGTATTTGCTAGCAAAGCTTAGCCATTCTAAAGATTTCTAATGCTTTTCTTGGAGCTGTAACAGAAGGCACCATCAGTTCAGCCGACGACGTTTAGGACAATGCCGAGGTCACTCGAGCATAACGCGTGTTTCTGTCCCTCTTCAGCGTCCTTCATAATTATAAACTTCCGCCTGTTGCCGGATTGCACTCGAGTTCAGCGGTCACCCCGAGTCAAAGGCCAAACATGCATTCAGGACACAAACGTCCCTTAATAATATAGTGATTATGTTTCTGTCAGTAAAGCTAATGCCTCATGAACGGGTATTGATACCCGCGCGTGGCTCTCTATAAACACCCGTCAGATCAACACAAAGACGACAATCAAATCTCCATAAATTAGTTCCTATGGAAATGTTCAACTTTCAATTCGACAGAGCTACTGTAGAATATGTGAAGAATGCGAATATGGAAACATCATAACCAGCCACGTTCAATGTATTTGAAAAACCTTTGTGCATGGTGTTAGTGTTCTTAGACAAGAGTCAAATTTCAAATGTCTGCGCGCTAAATATACTAATTCACAGTAAGAATTTAATCTTAATAAATGCAGGTATAGTAATGTAACGCATAGTATTACTTCAATCATTACAGTGTATATCCAATGCATTAAAACTGTTGATTGAGATGCCTTAGTAAATAAAATACCAATATGTACGATAGGATAACGCGTAGATCAAAACGTGATGACCTACTGCTACAGATAGATCCACTACTAGTATTTACCGTCTGGTAAAGGCTAACTGTGGAAGCGACAATGTACATTTTGAGTGAATGAGTGAATATGGAGTTTAACATCGCTGCGGGAATCTTTCACCCATTTGCGACGATTTCGTTTTAAGCTGGATGCAGTGTAACATCGTAACGTCGTTGTGCAATACTGTTCCATTGGTTTCAACGTAACCGTCTGAAGAGTTTTATATAGAAGCAGTAATATACTGTGTTTATAAACGTTAAAATGCGTACTCCTTTTGCTCGGGCGTAATTAGAGAACATCTACATTTAGCCTACGTCTGATAAGGAAGGGTTACACTTTCTAGCTAATCAGACGTTAGAAGCTTCTTGACAGCTTGGTCTGTTCTGGAAGTGACTCCTTCAACACTATCTGTCCACCACAAGGAATTTCATCAGGATTTCTATATAGATGACTGATAGCAATTATTGTAGTGGATCTCATCAACTCTGATGTTCAGTAGTGAATAACGTAGGACGGAAATTCAAGAACAACACGTCTATGTCTTCACATGCACCTGAGTATATCCAACTCATTAAAGACTCTTATCACCTGCCCGCTGTATATCTAAAGGGAAGTCGCCCCACATGCGTTTTATCTTCACTCTGGTTTAAGTTCACGCACATGATTTATGGCTTTTTCTTAGAATAATTCACTCAATGATATGCGACTGCTGGGTTAAAATGACCTAGATGTCTTGCGTGTCATATTTATCGAGAGGCTTTAGAAACTACCGTCGTCCTCACGGCACTCTATATTATTTCAGTTATCTAAGATTTTAAATGGCACTTTTGGAGCTGTGTGAATTATTTTCTCCTTGAACAAGTCATAACACTGATATAAAAGAACATATATGAGTTTATTTTCTTCCCGACTACAATGACGGTTATTGTTGGTTGCGTGTGTTTGTCTTTTAGTAGTATAAATATTACATCTATTAATTTGTGAAAGACGTACCCGAGTATGACAAAAGGCATGCGTGTTTCTAGTTTTCCATATTTAATAACATTTTGTTATTTTCCTGTTGAATTATATCAACAGTATTATTATGCAATTGTACAGGGTATACCGTTTGTCGAAGCTCTCATAGCTACTACGAGACGTAGCGATCTCTAATACGTGGGGATCGTGAACATAAGAGAGCGCTATGGTCTCACAGTGGATATGAGAGCTTCGAGAAACGACACCCAGTTATTTAATTGTCGATCGTAGTTTTTATTGTCAAGAGGATGCAGTAGTTCTTCAAAACCTCCCGCTAGAAATAAATCTGTAAGACCATATCCTTGTTTGCCTAGTATAGACAGGACCTATTGAATAGATTCCGCCTGGACCAACACACATCATGGCGGTCGCCCACCATTGAGTCCGTTACAAATGGAAATAATACGATTGCTCTTCTACGCACGTGGACATAGGTCAGATGGATACTTCACTCGCTGGTCAGATCATGGTATCACGCACGTGCCGGGCTGAAGGTCGTCTATCACATTTGCACATGTACATTTAGTCTGGCGTCGGCGCCAGGCTTAACATGCAGCATAAACAACACGGCAATTACTGAAGAGCGGGCATGTTCTCGTCTTTAGAAACAAGGAGGCAACACAGTTGCCTAAACCATAGATCGTGCGCATAGCCCTTCAAATACATCTACAAGCATGCAATTGATACACAATGTAGGCTACTCAACAGGGTCTCGATGTGCATCCAGATATAGGGTATATTTCAACAGTAGTAAGCATATGCTAAATAGATCCACATGTATACATGCATATCACAATTATTGTAGTCAACATAACGTTAAACGCTCTCTATTTATGGTATTTTAGTCCCGTTTGAGCATTACATGGTCATGATGCGCTGAGGACTTCAGATGGCTGAATTGAAAAACCTTTGTACATGTTGCTATTGGTTACGTTTAGTTCATCCTAATTTCAGTTCCACGGATGTACAAAGAGGAATTCTATTAAGAAGACAAAACAACCGCGGATAGGTGAGCTATTATTGCTACGTGTCATTGAGAAAGCTACCTATAACCGGTCGAACCCAAGCCAATGTTGAGATTACTCTGAGAATAATAACGTTATATTTTCATATGCTCCGAGTTCCGTAATGGCAGATGATCCGTGGAGATAACGGGTTCAAGCTGTGGCAATATCTAGGACCCATGGCCTATTATCAGTTACGTTCTCAGCGAGTACCAATAATAACTCCACCAGGCTGGGAGCTGCACATACACGTAAGACATATATATGGGGCACAGATGTAGATGTATGTAAAATACACAGATGGGAAATCATTGAAAGAAGTGATTCTCTATGTGCTTTTCCCCATAACCGGTACTTAAAATAAAATAAAATATTATACAGATATGTATGTTTAGTTACCAATGCACCATTTCTTTGCTGTTTATAGTTGATAATTTTCGTTTTACTCCTAATCATATTTATGTATAAGATGTGGTGTCGTATACAGATATGTATGTTTAGTTAGCAATGCACCATTTGTTTGCTGTTTATAATTAGTTGATAATTTTCGTTTTACTCCTAATCATATTAAATGTTGGTGTCTGATGGAATGCATGTCTTAAAAAAAGCTTTTCAATTGAATTGGCATTTAATTGATTGTCATCTGATTATAATTGGAAGAAAACCTATAACAAAAACAGTATAGTTTTGGTTTTGTGCTGTTGGTTACGAATCAGTGTTGTAGCTATACTAGAACTCTGAACTCCGGTGTTATTCATATAAAAATAATAAGAGAGAGTGAGTGAGTTATTGTTTTACGTCGCAGTGGGAATCTTTAACCCATACGCCATTATAAAGAATGAGAGAATACATGGCATCTGTATGGGATAACACTCAACATGCACTGTGCTACGTCTAGCCGTATACTCCTCAACCCTATAGCTGTGTCCTTATATTCAATACACATCATCTCACCATCGTACTTTTGTTTTAGGATATATATATATATATATATATATATATATACAGTATAGTTATTTCATAGCAAGGGCCACTCAAGTGGGTGTTACTGTGCATGTCATAGGATGCCACGCCAGCGTGTTCGTGTTTAGAAGACATCTGCAGAGATTTTTTGCATGTTCCGAAAATATCAAGACGCGTATCTTCACGTGCATGTAAACGTATTACAAGGGTATTTCTGATCTGAGTAGCTGCTGAACTTCTTTACACCAAGAGCCGCAGGAAATATACCAGTTGTACAAACAGTCATAGCATTAAGCAGTAGATCAAGCACTATTGTGACATATCAGGATGTTTATAGGATGTTATGCCAGCGCACTCCCATTATATGTTCAGTTTATATACTCGTTTATTCTCTCTCTTTGTCTATTGTGTCTGTCTTTTGTCTATTTATATTTTCTCTCTCTCACTCACACATGTATCGCACTAATGCACACACGCACGCACACACGCACACACACACACACACACACACACACACACACACCCAACGGATTGCTTAACTTCTGACATACATATAACATCAAACAACAAAAATAAACTCGTGTTATATCCTGTACCTATAACATACATACATATTTGCCATGCGTTGCTATTACTCAATCTGTGTTCTCCAAGTTACAATAATGTTACAAGTTACACAAGTGCAGTGCAAGTGCGTTACCAAGAAATCGCAGTCACCGCTCATGTTAACTGTCTATCCTAATCAGATTTGGAGGATTAGCTAAGACTGTTAACAATAGAAGACAAGTGAAGGCCGCTCATCATGGCTGTATGGTACTAATCATTCACTTGCTGATCCAGCCAAGCGTGGCTCATCACAGACATGGACGTCGAATGGCATGCATGATTATAACAGGGTAATTTGATGAGCGTATCTACTCTCCTCTCTCTCGTATACAATTTAGACTTGGCGAATCCCTCGACAATCAATACAATTTCGGGGGAAGCTAATATTGATTTCTCAGCTTGTGTTCCCCTATTTTTCTAGAAGGGTTAATGTTTGTCCATTGGTGCCAAATATTGATACCATTTACAGAAATGATAATCGCGATGAATCATCGACAAATGCGATGAAGCCTTTTGCAATGGAATAAGAACCAACACCAATGTGTTTCCAGATTAAGTCGAGGACTTTTGATGTGAAACGATTAATACACTAGTTGAATGACCTGTTAACAGGCGACCAAAGTCAGTCAGTGCGTCCGTGTAATTACTTTCATCATACAAACAGGGATCTTATAGCACTGATAAATAACCAGAATTCACTTATTGAAAAAAATAAACTACATTCGAAAATCAATACTCTTAGTCTTGTTTGTGAGTGTTATACCTCATAATATTATGTTTGCGTTTATCTCAGGAACATTCACATTAAGAATTATTATAAAGTATTCAATGCTAGTTTTTTCTAATCATAACGTTATCATAAACGACAAACGCTAAATTATATGCACGTGCACAAGAACTTCTTCACGTTTTCCCAGTATTCCAAATCTCTTTAAAATGTTCAACGAAGTGAAACTGATATGCCGCAATCCAAGAAAAGAAAAAAAAAGTTGTTAACGTTCCCGCCGTGTCCCAACCAGTAGCCTGGAAGACGGTGAAAGCTATCCCTCCCTACCGCCCTCCCTCAGTCTCTAGACTATATACCACCGACCCTCTCCACTCGGGGCGTTCATTTAGGTCAGTGCTACTGGTGTAGCTTCACAGGATCCACAGGCACGGCGTTACTCATACCGAGGGGAGCACTACACACAGCTACATTGGGAACAGTGCACGCTGTACTGTATAGTCACACACCCACAAGCTGGATAACGGTAGTACAGCGGCAGTGTGTCTGTGAATGGCTCGGAGTACTATACTGCCAATACATTCAATGATGACTAGCTACTGGGGCTGGATTGTAGTGTGCTTGCTTATTGGAGTAGCTGTTGCAAGTGAAAATCGTAAGTGAAAACTTGTTTTATCAGTCAGTGCCTGTTGCTGTCGGCAATGTTTAACCTCTCTCTGATAGATGGCACGCGGGATGCGGGCTTGGAAGCGTGTTGGGATAAGAACATGTTCACCAATTGATTAGCTGCGAAAAGACATATACTAGTATATTGATATAGTTTTAAATTTAAAGTATTTTTTCTGGACTTCGTTCCTCAATGTCTTTGTATACGTTATGTAATGCTGACACACATGTGGTTTCAGAGGTTAAACATACTTTCAAGATCTATTTTAATTACATGCAGTTATATTGTTTTCAAGTCATAATTGTGCCACTTATGACTATTGATAAACGGTCTACTGTATTACTCTGTGTCGTTCTGTAACTGATAATATGCAAGTCAGAGAGGACGTGCATGGGATCATGGCGTTGTGAGAAGTTAGCGCTGTACAATGTCTTTGTGTCATTCGTTTTCCTTCCAGTCGGCGTCATTGGAGGGGAGACCTGGCAATGCTATTTGGAGCCTAGATCTCATTCTGCTCACAATACCGACTTACATGTGCAACCTATTAAGTAATGTTGTCAATTATTATAATAATGTTCTACTTGTTGATATATATATTTACGTAGGTGGCTGGTTATATGTAATTGTTTGTAATGTTAGAATATATCATATTATAGTTTAGATCACTTGTGCCTACGAGAGTTATGCAAGTATTACGAACTGACTGACTCAAATATATATATACTTCATGTAAAGGATTATGAAACAAAGAAAGTATGCAATTAACTTTCAGCGACTTTGCAACTGTAAATAAAGCTATTAAGTGCCCCATGTACTGAATTGTACGGCCTTCTTCAGTGCTCCTATACTGTATACCTATCACCTCTGTCTAGTCGGTCTTCATGGTCTGTTTCTTCCATGCCAGGATGCTTCATGTTTCCAAGTCTGTTTCTACTAGAAACCATGTACATGTACTGAAAGACATGGTGAAGACGGTTCCACAAGATCATATGTTTTTACTGCTGTAGTTGTGGATTTTGTAGTGTTTTAGACAACCAATATTGACACTAAAGCGAGAAATAGTTTTCAACATGACTGCCATGATGTATATTACACGATACGTGTTGTAACATTGCTTCCAAACATAGATTAGTACTGCAATGGACCAGTCAAGAGCTCACGTTCAACACGTATGGCGATATCTTCTTCATCTTCGTGCTATTTGTTCATGAAGGGTGATAATATGGTTCACATAATGCTCAAATTGAGTACATCTGAACACACTCTGCGGGCACGTGTTCAACTGGCCACTATTACATCTCTGCACGTGAGGTGCACGTTCCAAATGCCTATCGTCATGGGTCACTTCCGGTCAGCCTCATAATGGGACCATCATAGAACTCACAGACAAATGTACACTATATGATCGTATAGGAATAGTGTAGTTGTTTGAGGTTTCAAGGAGCGTACAGTTGGCTATGTTTTATAGCCATATGCCAGTACACGAGAAATGTGTTTGGTGAAGTATTGCTCGTCAATGAATGGAAGGTAAACCATTTGTTTCCTAGCTCGCACTGTCTCGTGAACTGTGTCTACTTGGGGGAAGTACTTTGTATGTGATAAATGTTCATCAACCTTGCACCTAAAGTCTGCTAAATCCTGCCAGAATAAGGTGAAGACGTGTTAACGCGATACTACAGTTCTCCTTCACTATATTAGTCTCGACTGCGCTTCAACGGCCCAAGTAAACGGCACAGTTATGAAGGAACAATACAGGTCTGGCTTCAGTATGTTTATGGTAGATTATGGTACTGATAGTATTGAGACGAGTATTTGTTTTAACAGCTTGGTTCCTAAATGAAACACAGTCAGCTATAAGTGAAGGTATATTAACACGGTGATGCACACTGAAGATGAAGGACATATTGCATTAGTGGATAATTAGTACCAACTTTAGATATACGTGAGGTGAGCAAAGCTAAATCTGGTTCTTAAGGTCAGGGTCAATGACATGATACGTATACATGTGCTACTTACGAAAGACCACTCTTCTATTGACGAGGTTAATAAAATGTAGAGTGCTTTCAGCTTTCTTTAGAGTATGAAGCTTGCACATTATAAATATATTATTATTATTATTATTATTATTATTATTATTATTATTGTTATTATTATTATTATTATATTTTTTTTATTATCATCATTATTATTTTGTATTATTATAATTATTTTTTATTATTATCATTATTATTATTATCATCATCATCATTATTATCATTATTATTAGTAGTATTAGCATTAGTATTACATTGAAGTAATTACAATGCACAGGTTGGATAACTTTCGTATACATCATGATGAATATAAAATAGCTAAGCAACAAATTACATCAAAGATGCTTCCACACTTTAAGGTTCATTGTACGCGCTTGACATCGACATTTCACAAAGCTTAATTTAAGCTGACAAGAGACGATGATATACGTATACTTTCAACAGCTGTCATCATGCATGTCTGATTTAATGACGATGAGAAAAGCAAGGATATACACATTATCGACACTCCGGGTCTTGTTTGTCGTTAACATAAACACAGCGGCCATCTTGGATTTATCAAATGTCACAAACGCTGGCCTATCAAAAGAAAATCTGGTGCTCTTTGTTGAGTCACGGATATTCTGTCTACGGTTGTTCATAGCATAATTTTGAGAAAGCGATATTTATGGCCCGCAGTGTCTATGATACATTACACAGCTTGAGCCTTTCCAACAATGACCACGTGGGCACAGACGCGGACACGCGTCGCTACACGTGCGTGACCTTTATCATGCTAATTAAGTCGGTATTACTTGGCGAAATTAAAATACATTTCATGAAATAACTATTTGTGACTTGTAGCTGTTCTAAGAACGAGTAACACAGATGTCCAACACGCTTCCACGGTCTCGCCGTTGCGTCCTCCCGACGTCATACAAATAACACAAAGCCAGGTAGAAATGAAATCTGCATTGTTCACCTAGCAGCTCGACTCCCTTTAATGTCGCTATATCAGGACAACAATCTACTGCAGTTCAATCCTTTCCTTCGATTTGATACGAATCTGTCCGTCCTCACTGACAGTTGGTAACCGTGGGTGGAATATAATAGCTATAATTACTCTGTGTAATAGCGTGTTGATATGCTTAATCAACCAGTTAACTCACTGTGAAAATATAAACACAGAGTGGAGTCTAATGTTACGGTAATACCCCGCTATTATAATTAAACACTGCGAATCTTGCATTTGTTCTGATTTGAGAGTTTTAGTTATTCATCTAATATAATTGCGGAAACATTACGTAAATTGTCATAAACGTACACGTTCACAGAAATGTGAACGATACGACACAGTGGATGAGACACTGTGGGTCTTGTATTGTTTATAGCCAAAGGCCATCACACATCATTACAAAGGTGGTTGGGTGGGTTGGAGGAGTGGAGAGGTGAATTGCTACTTGGTGGATGGATGGATTTGTTTGAGGACTCATATACTACTACTACTACTAGTCTACTACTACTACTACTACTACTACTACTACTACTACTACTACTACTAATGATAATGATAATGATAATGATAATGATAATGATAATGATGATGATAATAATACATAATAATAATGTCAAAGCGCAGGAAAATACTACAACAACTACTCCTCCTCCTCCTACTACTACTACTACTACTATACTATTACTACTACGACTACTACTACATTATTACTACTACTACTACGACGACTACTACTACTACTGCTCCTCCTACTCTACTACAACACTATTACTACTACTACTACTACTACTACTGCTGCTGCTACTACTACTCCTACTACTACTACTACTATTGCTGCTGCTGTTACTCCTACTACTACTACTACTACTACTACTATTATTACTACTACTAATAATAATTCATAGAATAGTTATTACCTTTCATCAGAAAATCATTTCAACTAGCTTTTCTATAATATCGTGAAACAAATCAACGTTTTCGTAAAATAAGTTGAAAACTAACAGCATGTTACTATTACATTATCTAAAAAGCCCAGTTTCACGGACGTTATATTATCAACGTACACTCAGCGTCTGGTTTGCTCCTGGTAACTGGCGATAAACTAATAATATGGTCATTAAAATGCCATTTCAAAGCCAGCTGTCTAGGAAGACATTAAACGCCTCATTATTGTCTTCTTTTAGAAGTACATAAAGTCGAGATTAACTTCAATATTATTCAATAAAGAAAGTTTCAGTAAAAAATAAACCTAGACAAAGTGCCATATAAATGGGTCATTACCATTTGGCATACTAATTCTATTCGACTTCAATGGTATGCATTATCTATAACTGTCAGTAGTATGAATGAATGTGATGCAACATTACGAACTATTTCTGATTGTTTATTCATTTGTGGAAATAGCATGACTAACGTAAAGAAAGAAACTGACCTGATTTTCCAATAGGTCCAATACGTACTTCAATGCCGTACTATCCAAGTATATATGAACGTATCCCTTAAATACGATAATGGTCTCTATAACAGTCCTACCGCATGCATGTGGAATGAATGCGTAATGTAAATAAATTTAGTTCCATACTGTACAGATAACATTCCTTATGTACATGTAGACTATATAAAGCGACTATTTATGTACTGGAATTGTAATTTTGTTATTATCTTGATGTAAGACTGTCGAGGCTTTCAAGATATTCACATGTGTATACACTATCTGCTCATAGATCAAGATATGTTCTTGTTTATGCACTAAATATGCTCATAGATCAAGACAATTTCCTGTTTACTCTAAAAACCCATAGATCACCTTCTATATCCATGGAAGTATGTTCACCTTCCACGCTGCTTTCTAGACACCAATACAAGTCAGTGCAAGACCCGCTATACTGTACAGTATATACCATGTAGGCATTGCAGTACTCAATAGGAATACGTCAAGGTTCCACTCTTCGTGTATAGTCTACGGGAGATATATGTGTTATTAATAATGTTAGAATCTGGTGGAATCTGATCCTAAATATCCACTGGCAGGACTCGCAGATCTACGTGTGTGGCCCAGCCCCAGAGATTACCATCAATCCGGAGCATCTGGGGCCATCTGGGTTATCCAGAATTAATAGCAAGGTATTTACCAATTTGCTGGAACTTACGGAATTATTATATACTACACGCAATTACTGACGAGTCGTGATACTTCGTGCCAATGTTCAGATGTTCACTATGTATACCAACACACGATTTAGCCATCACGACTTACATTTTACAATAATAGACATTTTTACCTCGGTTTGTCATGGAAATGCATATTAGGACTGTACAGTTAATTTGGATGTTGTCCAGGCAACCTTCATACACACTATAGTTCATTCTACTAATCGGATAATCCGAGGTCGATGGTTCTGTCGAGTTTATGAATAATTATCGATGCTCCCGAGGAGAAATAAATAAGTCGGCTTCTTTTGATCCACCGGCATGCTTTCATGAAGGTGTCCTGGCCAAGGTGTAAACTATAGCCGTGGTGGTCATTATTGCCGGACTCTAGATGTCCATACCTGGCAATGACGCTCACATCTCGCTGCACTGCATCAGCAGGAAACAATGAATGCACTGGGCAGGGGATGTATGATTAATTACAATTAGAATGGCAGGATTGTGTTTGAAGCTATAGTTGTAGCTCTTGGCAGAGCAATTAATCATCGCCACCTTCATGTGTGAGACTGCATCAAGTATGTTCTGAGCAGATTGTTCACTGAATTGAACCGCTTATACGTGAATTAGCTGCAAGGATGCTTCTACTGCTTGGCATCAGCTATGATAGCACGTGTCCATATGTAGTGTTACTGCCTGGCATCAGCTATGATAGCACGTGTCCATATGTAGTGTTACTGCCTGGCATCAGCTATGATAGCACGTGTACATATGTAGTGTTACTGCCTGGCATCAGCTATGATAGCACGTGTACATATTTATTGTTTCATTTACATAGAATTCATGTAGGCTTTTTTCTCATCGTTTACAACATGCCTCCTAAATTTCAAGTTTTAACCTTGGTGCATTTTAAAATATTTTCTTTTGCACCACATTATCATTGTAACATAACTCCGTCCTCTCATATATACTTTCATCCTTCCTCAAACAAAATCCTGAAATTTAATGTTCTGTCCCAGCAGCAGTTCACAGTGTGTGTCTGAGTCAGAGAAGCTGCCATCGTGTGTCATGACATGAGTGTGCCCAGAAGCTTCTCTATATACCCCTGCCTTGTTCTCACGTTACGTTAAATGACTTCTCCAGATATAACTGTGGCATAGCTTCTGAAATTAGCCTAGGAAATCTGGTTGTCTCGCCCCTGAATGATATACTAGGACATTGACATCGTATGCTCCTCGACGTCCTTCAAACCATACAGGTGCACGGAAGGCATCAATCGAAGTAAAACGTTTCAAGTTATTGCTATAAATAAGGTCACTGTTGGTGATGCTGCCCTGAGGCGAACGGACAACGGTGTTGGGTGTCGTTACTACAAACACAGGACTGTCTTGAGCCTTCACCGGATAGCAGGAAATGACCATGTACTGTTTATTGTCAACAACTCCAATGTATTCCTACGCTGAGTATTCAAACAACTGATATTTCCTAGATCGGAAACAATGTCCGACGTCAACTCTTGAACTAATGGCGCCAAGAGGCTGTAAGAAAATTTACTAAAGACACATGGCATGCTTAAAAGCAATCCATCACGGAAGAATATGTTTTATTCAATGGTCTGTCTGAATACAGTTACAGGACTAACTTATAAAACACATGGTCCACTTCAAACTGTAGGTTCGCTGAGACGAACAGTTTGCATTCGTAAGGATACTATTAGTATGCTTACTCAAATTATTCAATATTTCTGCCATGGATAGTTGAAGAAGCCTGGACTTGCCATGCGTTATTGTAGAGCGAGTCTTTCTGGTATTGTCCTGGATCGTGTTCCTCATACAGACGGATCACCTAGTACTATTTCACTCATCGTACGAGTCAGTCTTGACATAACATAACATAAACACAGCGTATGGATGATGCTGTAAGACAGAATGACACGACCATGTGTGCTGAAGACGATTCCGCCATCGGTTCCCACATACTCATACTCCAGTTTGTGTACTCCAGTCTGTGTACTCCAACCCGTGTACAGTGTAGTCTCCCAGATGTTCCAGACTTGAAGTCTTGCATTAATATTTAGGAAAGAGGGGGAGTGTTTATTGCTTAGTAAACAGACTGTCTATAGTCTGGATGGATCGCGTATTTGTAGGACAGAAACACAGATAACTATTTAGTTTCATAGTGGTCAACATCTGACGAAAATTATATTGACCAAACAAAGTTCTGTTCAGTTAGACCACCTTATTCCTTGTTAACATAATACTTGCATTAACGGGAACACTTAAAATTTGGATATGAGATACATAGTAGCTTAGATGTCTTCTACTGGTAGTTATGTAAGAGTTACATCCACACTTTCCGAGGTGTATCTGTCAATATCCCTACAGTTTTGGTTGTGGGGCCTCCGAAACGAGACCGGAAGAGGGGTATAACTATTTTATATTTATGTAATTTTCCTCAAATGCAGATAATATACTTTAGTGACTCGTAGTAGAAGATCACATAAATCATAATATGAAATATATATGTCTATCATGATATACTAGTATAACACATCTTGAATGTTATCAATTAATACATTGGACTTTGGATTATGATGGAAGTTATACACTGTGGAATCACGATTTTCAGAAACTATTATCAGTATTTCACAGACTAACGTCCAGTCTAGTTTGACCCTCGATTAGTGGCGGCAATGTGACCATCTTGCAAGTATGATGGACCGCTGCAGAGGGGGAATTAAGTACACACGCGAATGGAAACTTGCCATTATGGCGATAAACATATCTGACAGAAACGTCTGTTGTTTACAAAGGATCGGCCGGCCATGACTCCCAAACACTTGAAGGTCTTCTGTTCGAGGATTATTTGCCATGACATTCATTGTCCAGAAGCAAGAACTGCAAAAAAAAACCAAGTGATTTAATTGAGAAGAAGATTCTAAGGAAAATATATTGAAATTAATTATAGTACATGTTTACGTATTCCGAACCATACTTCAGTATATGAATATGTACGTGAATTTGGTACAGGTATGCAGATCTTGTATACCTCTTCCCGCTATACCGCCTCCACTCAATGTACCACTTGATTGCTTTGAAGCACCCACTTGAACTAATTAAGAACGTATTATGACTAGGAAGTGTTGAACAGCTATTAGATAGCAGAAGCTAACACTAGTGTCCGTAATCATTAACCAGACTTGGAGATTGTCATGAAATTTGTACCACTCGTTAACGCTATGTCACGTGAATTACATGTACGTGAATTACACGTGCAAGCAATGTCATGTTGCATTTGTTGTCTCACTTAGGAATGTCATGTCACGTGTGTATATGGTGTACTACTCTAATGTGTCATGTCAGCCGTACCCCTCATGCCACGTGTCATGCACCACTCGGCTGTGCCATGTCATATTTGCCATACCCTTTAGGAATGACATGCCACGTGTGCACGGTGTGCCACTCTGGTGTCATGTCATGTTGGCAGCACCACACAGTAATGAAATGCCACATGGAGTCTACCCTCAAGCAATGCCACGCCATGTGGTTTGTATCCCTTATAATAGTGACAGGTTTGGACCAAGTAGGCTTTGCCCCTCAGCAAAATACTGGTACATCTTTACGTTGCATTTGGCCCTACACCGGATGTAAACAGAGGATACAGGATAGGAAAGAGATAGGCGAGGAAGAGTAACGTACACAAGTCAACACCTGCTCTTCTTCACTTAACTTGCCTCTCCGCATCCCTATACTCTCAACGTTACTAAATATACTCAGTCTTTGGTATACGATATCCTTCGTACTTGTTGTATTCACCCCTACCATAGTTGAGTACCATCATCTGTTCATACCAAACTACACCAGTGTACGATGTTTTCTCTGTGTTAACCTGAAGAAGTTGAAGACCTCTGTATGCCAGTATACAGAGGAATGGTAGGAATGGTCGCTATGCGATAAACCCATCAGTGTAAACATATCAGTAATTATTGGTAATAACTTTACCCTGTCACTCGTATGACCAAAACCAGATGTCGCCTCACCATACTAACACGTGTATAAGACCATTAATACGCATCTTTGTAATCCAAGAACCAATGTACTCGAGATGTGTTCACGCACTAATCATGTCGAATGTTTCTCAATGACGATCATTCTCGGCTTATGATCCCCGATGCTGTCGTTAATATATAGAATTACACACAACCTAGAATCGCTATTGTTGCTAAGGATACCATTTGTCTCACAGAGCACGTGCATTGTATGATTGTCTTGAAACATAGAGTGCCAAATAACAGACAAGCATGCCCCGTATTATTATCACAACTGTGATATTGGAAGGGCACATGTCTTGCATTGATTAACATATAACTAGTTCCAACGATATACCAACACGACGTGAGCAGCACTGAGTAAGTTCTATATATAACTGAAGGAATGTACACATGGGGACTCTATAATTGCCAGCAAACCCTACAAATCCTGCACCAAGGTCGGCAGGTCTGTCCTCCGAAGACGTTAAGTGTACAAGCTGGGCAACTACGCAACAATTGAGTTACAAAATCAATTTCTCCGATTCATATTGTTTATTCAATGCACAATGTGGAGTTTTATTTTCAATGGTTATCTTGTTTTGTAGTTTTTGTAAATTTAGGTTATCACTGTTGTATACATTAATGTTTTGATGACTCATCATCATAAATATTAACTTATTGGAATATCTAGAGTAAACAGGAAGTGAACTTTGAATGCATGTCATTGAAGGTATACATTGGCTAAATGGATTTACTATACTTGTCATCTTTCTGTTCTTACAGTAATGCACACTTGTTGTTTTAGAACATATGTAATTCATCTGGTTCGATCAGCATAGTCGTTTCCCATTCCTGGTCGCTGATTGACCAGAGTCTTACTCCACCAGTGTTTTCTTTCAATAGTGAGGAATGACAGTGACAGTGAGGAATTACGTTTTTCAAATGAATTCCAGCTATCAGAGAGTGTCCAAGTGAAACACCAAGCTTGCTGCTTCATTGAAGATGGTGTATATCCAGTTGTGTTGTCCATCCACATGCCAGTACTTCCTTGCAACTGTGAGCCATTTATCAGCCTGTAGTTCCAGCCCTCTGCTTCAGGGTGTGGTATATAACAGTACATAGTTTAACCACACTGTACTATATACCATCCCTTTGTACTTGGCCCCGACATCCGCCCAGTTTAACACATCCACTTAGATGCCTGCATAGCATTGTATTATAACCATAGACTCGGAGGATATACGTACATCGTTTGCATATAATTCCTATTTATTGGTATTATATTTATATGAAAAGATCCATTGAGATGTTTTGACCTTTTCAGACCTTGATCCCCCGCTAATTTCTCTCAGAAATCCTATCTTGCTTCACATATTTACTGTTATATACCTGATGCATGGCTAGAGGCCAGTGGATAGCCTGTGTCAATACAACCTTTCAGCCTCTGGTTCATAGTGGATTATCTTGCAAAGAACTAATATTTGGGTGATGATAAGGTCTGCGACACAAGACTAGTTGCTGAGATTTTCAAGATCCTCTTTGTAGTTTGTTAATTGACATTAACCACCAATACATTATCACTTAAACAACTTAATGAAAGTAAGATGGCAATTTAGATGTCGAGTGTATTTAGCCATTAATGCCTTGTTTATGTTGAATGTGAAGCAGATGGTGAACGACTTCTTTCAAGGGTAAATACCTCATCTCGTGTGTTTGTTTGTTCAGAAGACATCTCTGGAGAGATTCACCTGGTTCCACTGACTGGATACGTACACACACACGCTGATAATTGAAGTCATAATCAGATTACATAATACTGCCTGTAAAACACCAGATGTGTTTCTGTCTGAATCTCCTTGCGTTCTCATGAAAATACTACCATGTCATTATTTGACGACAGACCAAGTGCTTTCTCACGGTAGTGACATCTGTAAATAACTCATTAAATTAAGCCTAAGCTGGAAAATAATTAGTAAAGTGTTTCGCACAGCAAGATTAATACAGGAACCTGGGTCAGAACAACTGCGACTGCTAACAGGCATTACATGCAGTTTTACATGAATAAATAAACCAACAATCAGTCGATTAACTCAGATAATACAGTGCTTTAACCTATTATGTACATGTCTTTGATAACAGATACGTAACTCAATGCCCGATTTGAATTCAGTCCCCGCGACACTACTTAGAAACGTAATAAATTAAGCATTATATTCATGAACGTATTTAACTCGTAACGAATAAACTGATTTTGCCTTTGGAAGACCTGTTCGGTTCATTCTTCAAACATCATTATGCCATCTGTCAACAGATGCTCCTGATGACAGACATGTAAGATAATTGCTTGATTGTAATAAAACCGGACGCAAACCAATCCAGTCTAATGCAGTTAAGTTGACACTAATGTGCTGTCTCTTGGCTTAATAACATTACCCCGATGCTGTGTTTAATGTAAGTGGTGTCCGATTGTAGGAATATTACTTTGTCCAGATATTAATTACCCTTCACATTACAATAAATATCACGAGACATCATGGCGTTACCCACAGCATTGCATCTGTCTTTGGTGCGGACTTCCGCGTGCACAGATAATCGTGTTTAGATTAGTAGGCCAAGCAGCATCTGACGCAGCACCAAGGATAAACATGCAGTGTAGCCTTAACCCTCTCCCTGCTGGATTAGGCATACCCACAGATCTTTAGGGCATCTCCAGTTGCCTTCAGCAACGAGAGAGTTAAACACAGGCTAATGACCTTATCTCTGCGTGATTAATCATAGTCAGTTATTTTAGCCAACCCACGATGTCTCCAGTGGGATGGCAGTTAATGCTCTAACATCCAGTAGTCTGTCATAGACTTTATTTTTAACCCAAGCGGTTCTATCATTATTACTCTAGATCTCTGGGAAGTGTCTGTGCAAGTCAAATCGGATTAAAAGAATAATTTGTTCTTCAGTGGTTCCTTTAATTAAACCAATATATACCAATCTCTGGAATTGATATACAAATGAATTATTGACATCCTACGAGACTATGGTTAGCCACTATACCTTCTAAGTATTTCTAATGTAGCAATGTTCCTCCTTTTAACTGCGAGTTATATTTTCCTAGTTTGTACACAACATACTGTGTTGGTTTAAACATATTTTATTGTATGAAACAAAAGGATTGGCACAACATCCAGTTTTGCTTGTATACGTTTTGCTTGTATAAATTGTGCTTGTATATGTTTGGCTTATATACTGTTTTGAGTGTATTGCACTCGTTGACTATGGCAGACCCCACTATCTAATTTACACGGACAGCCTCAAGTATCGCGAGTTCGCATTTATTTTTCCTCGCTGGGTAATGGTCAGTATACTCAGCGTCCATCATGGTATTGTACACGTCATCACAGTCGTCCTCACGGACACTCTGCACGCCAAGTCTCGCGGCAGTAGGGCACTACTGGACGAGACTTGGTGCCAAGTCAGAGACCATCATCCAGCATCCTTAAATGACTTTGAGGCCAGATGTCAGTCTGAATTACTCGTTCTCAGAATGTACATATTCCAGCTGTCGGGACATTTGTTTGGCTATTCGAGAACTGCTGTCAGATATAGAATCCGCCGGCTGAAGATGACCACGACCTAGTTATAATGACTGATGTGATTGTCGATGATCTCTATGTATTCCAATACTGTTTGCCTTTATTATACCACGTTACATTGAACACTATAGTGCTCTCGTCTCAATATCAAGAAAGCACATCAGGACATCTCCAGCAGTGATATATATATATATATATATATACATATATATATTACCATCAATGATGAAACAATGGCATGCAAACATTCCTCATGCCAAATTGTAAAACTATTTTGTCATTGATAAATATTGATTTTCTGTCATTTTCAAATGATTCCTCCATGATGTGCATTGAGTCCAGAACTCATAATTTGTAATTACTATTATGTTTTCCATCAATACTACATGTACATGAAAGAGCATAGACTAACTATTAATACTGTATATTAATTTTACTGGTCGGTATTTTGTTAATATGAAAAACGTAAAAATAATAGGAAAACGTAACAGTCTTATTCCACAGAATAGACTTGATTAACTGTCGATGGTAGACCTATTATAGACAGGACTGTTTTGTTGAGAATAAGGACTAGTAGTGCTCAGACCATCCTTAGTAACAGTGTTGTCTCCAATATCTGACATTGACGTCTTGCAATGTTGAACATGTAGGAGCTCCGTACAACTGATGGCAAGATACGACAGTCTTGTTGTTCCATCACCTATCTGTCAACACTTCTGTGCGTACAGGTGTATTGAGATGACAGTGATGAGATTGTGGTGTTGGTTGTTTAGTTTTTAGGAGCTCAGCTATTTCCTGTTAGTTGATTTAGTAGTCGCATACTGCACCGATAGTAGGTGGATGTTTGTGGTATCACAACCCCAGGTAGTGGTATACATCTGCTTAGATAAACAAACAGTGTGTATTTGAATTTGTACGTTCTAATTAACATGCATATCCGTGTACTACAATATACAATTATGAAAGTTCATGTATGTAAATTGTGCTATGTAATTCCATCTATATACTTTACCTTAATACTATACATGCGTCATTATTTGCATTACAATTGGGGTACTTGTATCACTGTAGAACGTAGACGTTTTATTTCAACTTCGTAGAATATGTACGAGTGACGGTTTTTATCTGTTAAAACAGTAGTGTATCTGCATGTGTTCCAAGTCGGACATATTCAAGAAATGAAGCTACGCATGCTTCGATTTCAAGGCTCTCTAGAACTGATATTAGTAGTTTCAGATAGACGGCTAAAACAAAAAGTCTGGATTAGTTGTATAAGAGTCATATCCCTGGTTGTAAGGATCGTGTTTCCCCGACAGCTGATTACATACAAATATGCCATCCAGATGAATCCTGAATCGACGGCCTTTGTTATCATATTCTCGAGATTTCTGTTTTTT
>JAUTBV010126814.1:0-12523 GCA_032361325.1 Lepetodrilus fucensis | reverse complement strand
TGTGTGTGTGTGTGTGTGTGTGTGTGTGTGTGTGTGTGTGTGTGTGTGTGTGTGTGTGTGTGTGTGTGTGTACATGTGTGCGTGTACATGTGTGCATGTATGTGTGCATAATTGTTTACTTTCTTCTGTCTACAATTCTACAATTGTTACATCGATACCTTCAGTCTTCTATCAGGTAGTAAAGCAAGTACTGTCACATACACACCCACATCAATATACTATTCAAGTATTCATAACACACACAATCCTGACTTGGTAGCACCCTGTCAGAGTATTCACTATATATTGATAGCACCATTAACCAATGTCATAAATATGTCCTGGGTCAGAAATTTCATAGTGCAGCATAGTTTTACACACAGTACTGTACAAAATGTTTATATATTTACATGTAATTTTGATTTTAAGAACTAAAAATACTAAATTGATAAGACATTAAATATGGTGTATAAATAATTATTTCTATGTGTGTGTGTGTGTGTGTGTGTGTGTGTGTGTGTGTGTGTGTGTGTGTAAGCGTGTGTGTATAAGCCTCAGATGTTACTTACTTTTATCAACTTGTAGTGAGTGAGTGAGTGAGTGAGTGAATATGGAGTTTAACATCACTGCGGGAATCTTTCACCCATTTGCAACGAATCCACTTGTAGGATAACATTGTTATCAATAGACATGATTTGGAGAATCTCTTATTATATAACTATATCAGTACAATTGTTTTCATATATAATATATATACCATTTCCAATTGGGATTTTGTCGTTTGTTCATTATATAAATAGATGATTCAGAGTGAAGGTAAGTGTTACCAGTTTTAAACTAGATTACTTAGCAACAGGTCATAGTTTTGATTGCATTTACATACGTTACAATTAAGTCTCTCTATATATTATAATAGAATACAATACAAAATAATCAATATATGCATATGGCATTAATGGAGTTAATCTAATACTATTACGCAGTGGGCATGAGTAAACACAGCCGTATACAGTACTGTACAGTCATCAGGTTAAGACACCTGTCGGAAAACATGACAAATGGAACAGATATCGTCCATCATTATTCACCTAAATATACTTATGCTGTCAACTGCAAAATCTTAAATATAATGTGTATTGTGACATTAACCATTCTAAATATCATTAATGAAATAAAATGTGCATGTTCCAAGATTGACAACCCATAATAGATTTACAACTGCAGGACTCTTTAAGATTAACAAGAGCTGCTTCAGATAGCAACCTAGAGAGGCCCTGCCGACCCACATACAGTCTGTTTGTTTGTACAGGTTTGCCTGAATACATGTCCTCATCCTTGTACAAGCCCCCCTACCCTGCTACACCACCCAAACACACACACACACACACACACACATTAATATTTGTGGATAAGGGATACCCCATACATAAACAGAAGTACTACATAGGGAATGTTATGGGAATATCATAATCCAACCACTGTACCAGTATATGTCAATGCCAAGTGGATTTTGATCATAAGATACAAGATATGAAAGCAGGAATCAGGATTCATGTTAATGGTAGTACAACTAAACAAACTAATAACTTTATTATTGTACTCAGTACATTTTTACCAGTTTGTGGATGAATGCATGGACAATGAAAACAACTATAATAATAATAATAATAACCTAAACTGTGAAGAAAAGTGTCAAATGGAAGTAGGTATCAAATGTTACAGGTATATAGATAATCCACTCTTTAACAACAGATTAGTCCATAACCAGTTAATCCATGTGCTAGTCACCATGGTCACTGTTGTAATGCTTGCAGATTACTTCCACCAGTTACATGCTTGGAATGGAATATTTGCCTTCCCATGTCATTAGGCTATTCTTTGAAATTCCTCAAGCATACCTAAAATATTATAAGTTCCACCATTCTTCTATTAGCAAATTGTATTTTATTTTGGAACATAAATATGCAGATACATGTATTAAGTTTTGGAACATAAATTATATTATATGATGTCTAGTATGCATATATGAAATTTTGGAACATAAATATGCATCTATGAAGTTTTGATGAATATGCATATATGAAGTTTTGGAACATAAATATGCATATACATGATATATCACTTCAGCTTTATTAAGTAATTAATTATGCTTGACTGCAGTATAACATACAGCTGTTATAGGTTACAGTACTGAATTGCATAGTAATAAATATGACCATGATGACATATTTCTACAAAAAATATTATAAATGTAGGCCTAATAAACTTTTATTCTTTGAATAGTATCCAACTGGTATTAATAGAAAATCATGACCATTATTCTCTAATCCTGCTAAAGCTATAATCTCCTAATATAGTAATACACACAGTAGTAGCTAGTGGTTTTAATCAGCTGCTAATCTATTACCTTGTAATACCATAGACTTCCTTATAGAAGTATTGGTTTTAAGCTTTCATCAGTTAAATGTAGGCCACCTGTTGTTTAACACAAACGTGTCTATAGAATACACCAGTGACAAGATATATCGTATTTCTTCACAATCATAGGCTTGGTTTTGGCAACTCAGTGGAGTATAACTGATCATGTGACATAGCTCACCTAGGCCTATACCTATAGTCACCTTGGCAAATAAGAAATATATATACAACACCGTGGCTTACATGCAACACCAATAACATCACTCGTTGTATTCTTTAATCAAATGATTACTTAAATACGTCAGTTTTGTTTTGTATGTACGTTTCTAAAATACACCTGAGCAGGTAAATGGGCTTTTACATGTGTGCCATACACACCAGGATGCGGGTACAACAGATTACCTTGTATACAGGTACAATGGCAATACAATATCGAAACATGTCACGATCAATGACTACAATATACCACGCGACACAGGATGTAAAAATCAAGCTAGAATTGATCGCAAGCTAACCTGGCTATACGGCTTGATCAAGATACATTAACTGAAACTATAGAATGCTGTATATACCTACCAAAGTACACGGGTTTTCCGCAATTCCCGCATACGTTCTTTTGCATGTCTGGAGTCGGTGAACTGCGTCCAGCCCCCAGTTTGCTCCTGACTGGGCGAGCCGAAAAGCGACTCGGGTCCTGATTATATATGAAAGATAATGCTTATAGGTGAAGCGCTCAAAGGTGTGCAATAGCACCCTAAAACACGGCGCCCTACGTCATATTCACACGGTTGTTTTTTTCACCACGCACACTCTCACAACATAAGGTGTTTCCAATAGGAAGCGTGCTGAATTATTTATGACTTTCACAAGGCACCGGTTCCACCAGGACACTGCCGTCGACTGCTCTGGTCTAAATGCACGGTAGCTGTTAGTAGTATCAGCTGACTATGTTCACGATCGTTCGTGCTATCGGAACGATCCATCTACCAAGACAATAGGTAAGCACAGGTTAAGGACACGACCAGGGCGAGTCCATCTATTGGAATGTATCTGGAACGTGGTGCCGTGAACACATGATCGATAAATACTCAATAAATGTGATTGAGAACGAGGCGGTTAAAATTGGATTTTCTTAATAAACTGTATTATTGGCGTGGTTTTCTCAATGGCATGGCCTTGCGGTGTCAATATGTCACGTGTGTGCGACATGGACACGGGTTAGTATGGTCGTGACCGAGATGGACAGGCCCCCCTAGCTAGTGTGGACATTCTCAGGTTAAATAAATTAGGGAAGTTCTGGCTACATGAACTCTCGCAACCTTTCACTATCCAAGTTTGTTTTCAGAGAAAGCAATTTCCGTTCCGATTCTGAAACCTCTTATCGGCATGACCAATCTATGAATCGAAGAACTAGATGCCCAAGAGGGGAATAGAGAGAGTGAGAGTGAGTGAGAGAGAGAGAGAGAGAGAGAGAGAGAGAGAGAGAGAGAGAAAGAGAAGCACACACACATACCTATGTCTACCTATTAGAAGCTTAACTGACTTCTAACAAAGCCATATTGGTATCCGGTTTGAAGAACGTATACGGAAGTTACAATAAACGCTTTCATGTCAACAATACATGTACAGCATATATACTTAACAACAACATACGCACACATGTATGACTGTATATATACGCACCATTAAGAAGGATGCAATGTTATATATGTATTCAAACTATTGACGTGCCTGATGTGTAATGAATTCGGAGCTGTGGTGTATACATTGCACATGAATAAAAACACGCAAAGATTGGCACTGACTAAATTAGAACCATGGAGAATGTCAATAATAGAGTCCAGTACGAGATGGTAATACTTCATCAAGGATTGGCATGTCTGCCAATTTTGGACACAAATTTACATAGTATAGAGTAGAGAAATTAATGACGAGTTTTACAGTACATGATTTTTTCTCCCGTAGTAATTCAAACTCCAGTAAATTCGATTGATCACGAAATCTAAAATTAGATTAATCATTAAAATCTTGCCACCGTATATTGTGTATATAAAGGCTATACTTGGAGTTTCGATTAAATTAGTTTACTACGCCGGTGTTGCTAGACAAACCGTTTCGTAAATAGGCTCTGAATGTTGTACACGTGTATGTGTGAATAGTCAATGTTGTTACGTATTGCTTAAACGTATACCCGTGTTACGACGTTCATAAATCTCTAAGGAATCTACGATTATAAATAATTGTTTTTTTCTTCTAAATCTTATATTATTTAGGGTTTAGAGCGGCTTTCAAGAATCTTTCACTTGTCAATTTAGGGCAGGAGACCCGCAACATCCGTATCGCTAAAATGTTGCAGTAAAGTAAGGAGCACCGGCTGGTACTGACAGACCAAGGATGAGACCACAGTCGGTGGTGCATCCGATCAGTATCGCATCAGCAAGGTAACTTTCGCGAACATCGATGCCGGGATCCCGGAAAGTCCAAACGTTCTAACATAGCGCTACCACCCCGACCCCAATTATGTGTACCAAGCACGATAATGTACGCATTTGTATCGGAATATATAGACAACTTATATTTAATAGCGAGTAGAGATATACATGTTTATCGCAAAGGCGAAAACTATAAATGTATAACCAAAGATAACTCGATGTTCCCCAATTACAGTTAGAGATAAATGTGACAATATATTATCGTAATAAGTGTACGGTATACTAGTTCTCAGTAAGATAGTAGTTATGTATATTCATAATTATATGGTAATGGCTTACCAGTATTTTCCAGTTTAAATGTTCTACTTGACAACACCAGATATATAGAAACCCTTTGTTTACCCAATGTTCGGCTTCAAACGTAGGTGGAACATACTTTTGTTGACCAAGTGATATTACGTGCATGTTCAAATTATGTGATTGAAGTTGAACTTAGGAAATCTAAAGGTGCTTACAAAATAATAATGGTTATGGAAATCGGGAAATTTAGTCAAGTTGGTTTACCAAAATTACTTCAGTAACCTATTACAAGAGAGTTTGGGTTTGATAATAGAACAATTAAAAAAAAAAAGTAAGCTGCGTTGAAGGAATTATATTAATTTTAAGTCAGTGAAACGTTGACGGTTGTCTTACAACTTCCAAGAATGGGTGTGCCGATAATGGAATATCACGAGTCCCAAATGTTTGCGCATCATTGTGTCCATACCCCAATAGTAAACCTTTTACGTACGCTTCGTACAACCTTGGCCTAAACAGTACCACTACCTCAAGTTGCATTATTAGTTTGGCATGAAATGCATGGACACCCATATTTCGTAGATTATCTCGGTAAATACTTCATGGAATGAAAACCCAAAAAACTCCATTTTCTCATTTCATTTTACCTAACCAAAATAAAAAATCTAAAAAATATTGCACCAGTAATAAAAAATCTGTTTATATAACAATCAACAAATATTTTGACTTATTATTTTATGCAGAGGGAAGATGTTCGAAAGAAGGAAAGGTAAAAAGGCTTGATTTGCACATGCTCTTCTTGACATACCCGCATGTGCAAATTTAGCCTATTTGCCTGTTCCTTCCTTCCTGTGTGTGTGCATGTGTGTGCATGTGTGCACATGTGTGTATGTGCATGATCCATTAATGAATGCCAAAACCATTCAGTACGGAAAAAGTACAAATAAGATGTCAGAAATGTTTAATGCCAACATTGGTAGCACAACAATGTCCCAACTACATAAAGTACATGTGATTAGTGTCAAGACAATAGTACTGTTAAACACAATGCACAGGTAAGATTCCAATGAAAACGTATCAACTTTGAAAATAGAGGTTATGGGAAGATACAAATTACAGTAACAGACACATAAACAATGCACAACATTGCACCTTGGTGCCAGTGAATTCTAACTGTTAAGTCAACAACATTGCTACGTAACGATCAACCATTTCGCAGCTACTTAGTAGTTTCAGTGAACCTATACAAGTAGCCTATTCATTGTGAAATTCCAGTTTTCTATCTGAAAATCTGCAGATATTTGGTCCACATTAGTTGCACTTTCTACCAACAGCGGAACTCGCAATTCATTTTGGTATATACCAGTGTTGGAAATAAGCGCCAACCCGAGTGCCCGGGGCCGACACTTTTTGACCCGGGTGTTCATCGTTCAGTATCTGCCTGCCCAGTGAGTGGTCCAGTGATTTTACTACCCATCAATTCTGATATTCAACCTATTTCTAAGTTTTGCACAGCAAATAAAACAGTTAAAATATTAAGAAACACTTCGGTAATGAACAAACCCAGTTTTCGTATGTCGTTGTATTTATATTTCTTTCACAGCGCCCCAGCTGTTTTTCTTATGAGGTACCGGGGCCGGCAACCTTTCATCAGAGCTGACAACTTAAGAGTTGCCAGCCCTGGTGTCTGATAATGTTTTTAGGGAATTTCCAACACTGGTACATACACACTGTACCAGATAGCGTTCCATGTGCAGGAGAGTCGCACCCTCGGATATAGTCAGTACCTGTGACCTGATAGTAGCTTTGTAGCATTTCATTGGCTATAAAGCGAAATAGCTTCCAAAATTGAATACCAAAGGTCACTGCTTGCATACTGTCAACATCAAACATCTAAATGTGTGCACTGTCAGTACAGATTACATCATAGGTCAATTTATAACTTGGGTTTGCAATCTCGAGTCAATTTTGGTCAAACTGACACACGCACATATCAAATATCAGTCAACTTCCTATTTTAGACCATCCAAACGAGCTGTCCTTTGCGTTGATAAAATACAACCATGCCCAATACCTGGATACTAAGGAAGGCTAGGACGATGTTATACACACTATCTTAATCATTTATATACTTCTTTTCCATATTTAGCTAGTTGAAAATAGTTATGTGGCTAAATGTTAATGGATAGAGGTACATCAACACTTTTGGTCGTGGGGCCTCCGAGGCATCACGACCAAAACTGTTTGGATATTGACCGATACACTTCGGAAAGTGTGGATATAACTTATACCCCCTCTTCCGGTATAACAGGCTTTGCATATAATGGATAAAAATAGCCGGTCCCAATGAGTACGTTATATGCGAGGTCTACTGTATGTATTTCTGATATTACCTACACAGAGAAAGTGTACTGTATCCGGATATACACGTACAATTAGAACAAAAGAAACCATGGCAACGAGACCGGAAGAGGGGTATAAATAGACATTCAGTGTTTAAAGTTCTTTACAAAATTCTAGTATTTATCAGCTATCAAGCAAGAGCACAACAAAATAACAGATATTAGATTCACAAAATGTACAAATCTACACACATCAAACATCATTACAATTCTTGAATATGATGATTATACGAGATGGAGAAGTAATATGTTAACATTGCTTTCATGCGTAGGGAGTTGATAAGTCATTAAAAAAATACACCCACTAAATATAATGCAGGGACGTCTACCAATGGAGTTTCTGATGATGTTGATGATGATCCTACACAGCTTTTGGAATATAGCACTAAGATAACCCGCAGATGTAACCATTGGATTCTTGTTTGTACCATTATTTAGTCTTTCCCATCAAGACAGTGTTTCACAAATAGATAGTCCAGATGAGCACAGATGTTTACAATACTGAACTATTATCGCAATTCAACAAAGAAGTGAACACGACACTGAGACTTCCGACAAGAGTCCTACATGCACTTTAGTGCCTCTTCTTCTTGTGGTCCCGGTCTCGGTCACCCCCCGAATGCTTCCTCTTCTTGTCGTTGCTATGACTACTGCTGTGCGAACTGCTCTTGTGTGGGCTCTTGTGTGAGCTCTTGTGTGAGCTCTTATGAGGGCTCTTGTGGGAACCGTGGGAACTGTGGGAACTCTTATGAGGGCTCTTATCGTGTTTGTGCGAACTCTTGAACCCGCCACTGCTCCTGTGCTTGTCGCTCGTGTGATGGTCCCGGTGTTTGTGCCGGTCGTCCACGACCACTTCCTCGTCGATTCCTGCGTCCGCCTTCCTGGCCTCCTCCTCGAGCTCGTCCCAGTCCTTGCCACTCTCCTCGCTGGACCCGAGCTCCTCCTCCCCGTCGTCCTCCTCCCCGCTCCAGTCGCTCTCCTCGCTGTAGTCCTCGCTGCTCTCCGCCGCAGACTCCACGTCGGTCGGATTGTAGTGCTCGTCCTCCTCCTCGTCATCATCGTCGACGTTTTCCTCGTCGCTGTCGGGCCCCAGGAAGCTCCAGCCGCCGTTGTCGAAGAAGCCCTCGGGGTCTTCCGTTATCGTCTTCATGATCTTGCCCCAGTTCAAACTCTGGACGCCCTCGTTGTAGGAGATGTCGCACGAGTTGAGCCACTCCTTGACGTGGTCCAGCATCTGCATGGGGATGGAGTTGATCATGGCTGCCTTCCGGCTGTAGTCCTTGAACACAAAGACCATGTCGAAGTTCTTCAGCTGGAAGGACACCCTCTCGAAGTGGACCAGCTGCACCGCGTCCAACGGCACAACGAACGGCGGCCACTCGGACAGGTTGACCAGACAGCTGCTGGTGGGCTGCAGCAGAACCGTACTTCTGAAGGGAGCGCCGTGGAACCCGAGTTCTCGGAAGGGTGTGTCGAACTCTACCTCCTGCTTGGTGATGGTCTCTACCTTCTCGCAGAAGCTCTTGAACGCCGACTTCAGTCTTTGTCGGAGCTCTCGCTCGGCCTGCTCCGCGTGGAGATCGTCGCGGTCGTGCATGTGCTGGTGCTTGCCCAGATCCGTCGTGATCTCGCCGACTTCCGTGTAGAAGGCGACGTCGATGTGTTTCTTCTTTCCAAAGAGGATGGCATGTTTCAGATGGAAGTGCAGCAAGATGATCATCTCGCCGTCGCACGGCTGGAAGAAGGCGTGCTTGATGTTGTTGTACAGGATGTCCACCTTGTCTCCTCGCACCGACGTGAACCGGAAGCCATTGGTGTGCGCCTCCAGGGTTCCAGATATCCTCTTGGACACGATGTTCGGCTTGATGTAGAGGTCCTTCAGTTTAGGATTGCCTCTGTTGGGATTGACGACGAGCGTGTCCTGTTTGACGATGCCTTCCTTCTCCCTCTCTTCAGCCTCCCTGGTCTTGAACTTCTTCTGGACATCTTTGATCAACCTGAAGGCTGTGTGCAGGTTGGAAGATGGAGCAGAGATCTCACCAGGTTCCTTCGTATTGGAGCTACGGTAGGTCACTTCCTTAAGAAAGTTGGCATCCGGCTGCTGAAAAGCGTTTTCATTCTTCCCCAACGTGGCACCAGGGTGGTAAAAGTTGACCCTGAGGTAAGTATAGTCGCCTTCCACGGACTGCGAAATGTTCTTGATGGTCGAAATATGAAACGGCACTGGACTTCCGAAGATTGGCAAGATGATGGTTTCATACTTCCTGTCCACATAAACGCGAAGGTCATGCACTTCAGATTCTTGAGGGAAGTGGTTGTAACTTCTGTAGGAAACATTTGACTTCCTCACTTTCTTCTCCCCAGAGTCAGATTTCATGCCCTTTAACCTTTCCTTGGCTTCGTCGTTGAGCTTGGTGGCGAGTTCTCGCTGATGCTGCATCCTCTTGTCTTCAGACGACGTCTCCGTCCTGGTGCGACTGTCCAGCACAGCATTGCGTCGACCACGCCCCAGCACCTCATCCTCCTTCGCCTCTTCTTCATCTTCCTCCTCTTCCTCGTCCTCATCCTTGAGGAAGATGCCGATGTGCTTCATCCGTTTCTTTGCAGACGTCATAACTGTAGCCGGAGAGCCGTCATTCACGACCACAGTGTCACCAATGAACAGGGCATAGGTCTTCGACTTGTTGTCCTTCGATTCCTTGTTTTCCAGTCCAGAGAACCCGACATTCACATTAAACACCATTCCCTTCTTGGCAGGAGCATTGGTTTTTGGCGAGATGAGCAACGACCCTTCTCGAAACTCGATGCCCATTGCAAAGCCAAAGCTCTTGGTCATTTTATCTGCAAATTCTGGCTTCTCGGATTTCACCAACTTGACCGTAGCTTCGTAGACCTCGCTGAGCTTGACCCCATGCTGCAGCTTGTTCAGAATCTCATCCTCAACGCGGAGCACGAACTCGTAGTTCTTCTGCATCTCCTCAGTAGGATCCACCAGCAAGGTTCGGCAGATATTGGAGCAGTAGGATTTGTACCTCGCGCCCAGACAGCAGACCACCGTCCCAAAGTGCAGAGTGTTGTCGTCGCTGACAGTGCTGAACTTGAGGCTGTAGGTGCCGCCGCTCTGGATGATGGCAGGGTAACACATGTCCAGCTGAGAGGTGTCGGCGCCTGTCACGTACTTCTTGTTCTGAAGAGCCTGCTCCACTCCGTCCGCAAGCTTGGAGTGTCGCACCTTCTTCTCCGCGTCGATGATCTCCATGATGTTGTCCTTGAGGTACTTCTGGAAGACGTCGCACGTCACCTGACACGCCTTCTGCAGCGTCTTCATCTCAGACTCCTCCTTAGGCGCCATGATGTACGCCATTGTGGTGCTGATGTCCACCCTCTCCAAGCTCGCAGCTTTGACAGAGTTCCTCCACTCCACCATGAAGTCGCCAGGGAACTTGTCCTTGCTGAATTCACCCACAGTGTTTCCATTCTTGCTGCTTTTGATGCCGTCGATGAGTTTCTCAAAGTTGGCCTTGTCCTTGTCGCCCTTGTCCCGAGTCAGGAGCTTGATGGCCGGCACGCCCTGCTCGTTCTCCTTGCTGCTCTCCAGCTGACGTAGGAAATCGATCTTTTTCTTACTGGCGAGGATGTAGATCCCGCCCTCGCAGAACACCATAACCGTGTCGGTCAGCTCGTAGCCGAACAGCCAGGTCTGAAGGGCTGTCGACTTGGAGTACACAACATCCTCATCCACACCAACAGAGGCGATGATGGCGTCAATTTTAGCCAAGTTGTCATCACCAGAGGACTTGTTCCAGGATGAGTAGATTCTCTTGATGCGCCTGAAACAGAAGAAAGAAGATCTGTTAGTACCTGTTACACGGCAAACACATTACAACATAATAACAATAATGGTAAAATAATTACAACATTGTAATAATGGGATATAACTTTGTATGTTTGCCAGGTAGTGTTCAATCAGTAGAGAAGTAAAAGAAAGCAATATTGAATTATCTACAAATCCAAACATTGCAAACATCACACCATCCCTACATGGTTTCAAGGATGTGTGGTAATAGACAGGGTTGTAGATGGGACAGCTGTATATAGAAGGCCAGTGTATGTACGTTGGCGTAGCGATGACACTACCCCGCAATACAACATGGCCTACCGGTACAGGTTAATGGTCGTTCAATGCCAAAACCTGTTCGTCAAGAGTCGTTTGGTTCTGAAGTTGTTTTAAAAAGCAAAAGGACATCTTCCTGAACATCCAGTGGATCAGAGATGCTTTCAACAACCAAAGGGAAAGCGAACAGAATCTAAACTAAACAATATGGGTAAAACGACCCACTGTTGATATGAACAAACATTGGCATGGAACGACTTAAAATCCATGTACGATGGTTTCATGATACATGGGCCTGGATATTTGTAATTTCACACTTGCTTGTTGTGCTAGTTGATGCATGATCAGAGCCAATCTTCAGCCAATTAGCAGTCAGCTTGGTCAGCAGCCAATCAGCTCTGATGTGCACTTTTAAACGTATTTGGTGATAGCTTATAGGTATACAGACCGATTTTGTATACACTAATGATGTAAAAGACTTTGAAATATATATTTGGGTATTGGCCATGTTTATGTCCGGGTAGTGATAATGCTTCACTTCACAGGCTATAATCGTCTATGGGAGCAAACTGCAACATTCTCGGAAAGCACATTATACATGACAGATAAGACAGATAAGACATCACCTTATCAAAATTATTCACCAGCACCTTTCAAACTTGTATTCTATGCCGGGATTGGCGCATGTGTACTTAAAAAGTAATGTAGGTCGAAGTTGAGAACGAAACACATTCAACTGTAACAAACACTTCCGGTCTTAATTAGGGGTCCAACGATTCACCACGATACAAAGTTTTACGATTTGCGTATCGTATCGCGAGGCTATGTATCGCTACACAACGATACAGCCATGTGGTATTTAATTTCCTGATTATCATTGA
>JAUTBV010126803.1:0-12524 GCA_032361325.1 Lepetodrilus fucensis | reverse complement strand
AAGAGATTCGAAGAGAGAGAGAGACGGAGATTCGAAGAGAGAAAGAGAGAGAGAGAGACGGACATGAGAGCGAGAGAGAGAGAGAGAGAGAGGGGGGTAGAGGTAGAGATCAGAATACAGTTGAGAGACAAGGGATGCATTTTTGAGCAAATGAGAGAGAAAATACAATGCTATCCATTATCCTCTATTTTAATTTGTCTCTATTTTCACGGAATAATGTTGATATAAATAAAATAAAGTACAACATATATAAGTGTTGACATCTATTATATTCTTACCTGAATGAGAAGAAAATGAAGAGAGATATTAGGAGCAGAATTATTGAGAAAGCAAATCCTCCAATGAAAATGTAAATGTAGTGGCTGTCATCAGTTGAGTCGATTTCGTACTGCTGCAAGATAACAGAGGGTGTCTTAGAGAGTATTCGTTTCGATCATTCGACCAACCATAGGGTGACGACCGACTGATGAAATTAGCCAATGACCCCAAACTCATTATGATACGAATACCCTCATTGGCTGATTTCATCACGCGACCGTTACTCTAGGGTTAGTCGAATGATCGAAACGAATGCGCTCTTAGAAACGTCATGTCCCAGATATACCAAGGATCAACAGCAAGAAAGGAGTTAGGCGTCCTGTTCCGCGAACCTAATGATCATGATATCGAAGTGAACGTGTCCTGCCATAATCCTGATATGGTTGTGTTAGAATCATGGAACAGGACACCTATCAGGATCCAGGCAGGACAAGCAAAGTGAAAGTGTCCTTCCAGAATCCTGATATGATGTTGTTAGAATCCTGGGTATCGTTTGTCGAAGCTCTCTTAGCCGCTAAGGGACCATAGCACTCTCTTAAGCAATGCATTAGCTATCGGCAAAGAGAGTGCTATGGTCCCTTAGCGGCTAAGAGAGCTTCGAGAAACGATACCCTGGAGAAGGACACGTTTTAACGTTGTATTAGCTGTTAGCTGACAACATATACAAACAACTTTAGGTCATGACTCGCGTCGGATTAGCAGTTTAAACGTACGTTTCTCGCAATAACAGACTTATTTTTTTAGATATATAGCACCGCAGGTATAGTTTGAGTCGAAATTTAAATTAGTTGAACAAATTGCATTTGTTGAAGTGAATTTAATGGAGCTCGGGCTACACTATCGCGTTATATTGAATGATTTTGAATGGAATTTATCTCCAAATACGTTAATACAGAACATGACTCCTAGCAAAGCTTCGTTTCGGTTTTGCGTTGCTTTCGCATTGTCAATGTGATCTTGTCGCGGTGAAAGCCAGTTAGCAGATTGAATAACCTATCTCGGGTGTAATCTAAAAGAGATTTAAAAAAAAGTTGAATCCAAATGGAAATTAAATGCCTTTCAGCGCTGGATTTCGAGCGTTTTTTATAAAGCTACACCGCACTATCGTAATAATCAGCGAAGGAGATAGATGCGAGAGTATTATTGTCATTTGGTGCGACTTCATGAAAGACTGACCCGACGCTGAATAAACCATCATCATATTATGTCATACGAAAAAAAAAACAAGGCTATACCTAGACACAACCGGATACATGATACCACTTCGCAGAATCCAATATAGATATTGGACGTATGTATATATAGGACCACCACTGCTGAAAGAGCTTCTTCGTAGTCACGACTGAAAGCTTTAGGATTATCCTCCTAAGATTAACAAGCTTGGCTTCCATTTCTATAGCAAACTATTCCAGCGGTAGACTAATAAGCAACCTCTCCTTTATTGCGACCCCGTCGTGTCCTTACATTTATATATAGTCAATGAGAACAGGAGGCGGCAGATCGACATTGATTGTAGATGCATACTAAATGAAACAAGACATTCAGCAATGCTTGCCACAATGATATATTGATGTTTAGAAATGTTCCTTAAAACCAGATCATTGTGGTATACAGTCGTGCCTAATTTATGACTGAAAACACTACAACACATCCTCGAGTATCCTCGAGATACGCAGAGACTGATCTTACACAAGAACTGCTGTTTCATTCTGCTACGTACACACACACACACACACACACACACACACACACCCACACACACACACACCCACACACACACACACACACATATATATATATATATATATATATATATATATATATACACAAATAAAAACCCATAGACGACAGTGTTAACGTATTTATGCTGATTCAATCAAACATATACCACAAAACAAACTTCATTGCAAAGTTCAGTTCCCCAGCAATGTAGAAATCGAAGAAAGAAAACACATGCGAACTTGCTTGTTTACGTTTCACAGTAAGGGGAATTATGTCACCCATAAGTTCGCAATGAATATATATTACTGTTAACTTCAACTATCATAAAGACAAAGACCACAACAAATAACAAATTAGGAACTCATGTAGTTAATGTTCTAATACCGGTATAATCGACTGGGGACTATGCTTGTTAAATATAGTTGAATTCACCGTGTTTAACCAATCCGGGGGCCGTATCCTCGAAACTTCGCAAGTCCTAAGAAGTTCGTAAGTACTAAGAATTTGCCAAACTGTGATTCTGCTAATGTTAATTTTTTAAAGAGATATTTTCTCACTAGAAAGTCCTTAGCTAAGAAGTTTCGAGAATACGGGTCCAGGGTCATAAATCCCATCTCTGTTGTAATGACGTGTATGATCTAATAATGTGGTGGTATATATAATCTACACGCTGATCGACACCTCCCGCAAATAAAGCTGCGAAGTGTCCCCATGCCATGGGTCTCATGCGTTCTTGACCTATGACGAAGTGGTTCCGTTCATTTGCGGTGTGGGCGACTTGGTCTGCAAGACATCGCAAGCCATGACCACATCCGTACGGCCATCAACATGTTCCCTTCAGAGAGTGCCATAGTATCACGTTTTCTACAAGCGCTGCGTACTATATCTCTAAGATAACATTACCTTTAACCCCCATCAAAATGCTGATCATGACTAATTTTGAAATTATATTACCTCAAAGGTTTTTATACAAGATTGATGTGTCGTCATACCAGACGCCTGTTCAGAAGGGCGAGTTTACGCGAGTTATCGCGTGACGTCACATATGAAGGATGAAGGTGTCCAAGGCGATTTCTCGCGTGTACTCGCGGGTTCGCGCCCTCCTGAACAGGCATCTGGCTTTCTGGACCTGGGCCCGTATTCTCAAAACTTCCTAGCTAAGAACCTCTTAGTGAGAAACTATCTCTTCATCAATTAACATAAGCAGAAACACAGTTAGGCACATTCTTAGTACTTACGAACTTTCTAGAATACGGGCTCTGGAGATCACCTGTAATTAAACTATCGCAGTCGTCCAAGTAGCGATATATACCACTGTCAGACAATCAGTAAACAGCAATGTTTAACTTACTTAGCCACGTGGTAATTAACCGGAAAACTACACATTGCAAGGTAATCATATTTTAGGTGGTATATCTATACTATTTGTATGTAGGTTTTACAGACATCGTGAATGCGTGTGCGTGGAAGAAATTCCAAGAGGAATATTTTTGATCGACATTAAACGAGTTACGTTCTATCATTTGGCTGTATGCTTGCACACCAAAAGCGGAATTCGAATTTCAATAGAATCAGTTCCGATCTTTATGATGTCGCAGCCGATTATCGCGGCGATACATCGCTTGCTTCTGGTGTGTGAGGACCTCAACACGTGGAAAAGCTTGACGTACATGTTTAGGTGGCGTGGCCTCGCGACAGGTCAAGTACATCCTACCTGTTGATTGGTTCTCTGTCTGCAATCGGAGTAGTCGCTCCATGGTCTGCCTGTCAGGGGGTGTGTCGTCCATGTCCCGTTCTCCCCACACACCCTGAATGCACTAGCTGTAGGAACGTAGAGGGCACCGTATTATCAAGGGCGTAGGATAGTGGGTGGTGGGAAATCATGCGTCAATCACCTAAAGTATAGTGTATTATAACAGTTAATCCAGTTTAAGTACAGTTCTAAAACAACCCAAACGGATTAAGGGTAAACGTCATCCTGCGATAGAGAAGCTGTTGCTCCATCCTCTTCTCAAACATAACGTAAAATACGCATGTCACGTAAATCCTGTAACGTAACTACATGCACAGGGAAAACCTTAAAATAACGTGCCCTGTAAGAATGTCAATGTATCTTCAAGTACATCTGCAATATAGCAAATTAATTTACAATGTTGTAATGCTATTTTGGTATAACGCTTAGTATTCAGTGTTTTTCCTTTTAGATTTTCCCACGACAAATTATTTTCCCAATTTCACTATTTTCTTCTGCAACCAGCACTGATTGTTCTTCAACTACCAATACTACCATGCATTATCTTCATCTCAATATGTTCCTCACACGTTAATTATATACCTCCAACTTTCACGATCTTCCTCCAACCACAACATATACCCGCTCCCACTATGTCACCCCCCGCTCCCAGAGTATACCAGGTATCCCATGCTTAGTGCCACTCATTCTATCAGAGTACATTGATCTACCCGGTCAGAAATGTCTGAACTTGTTTAACATGCCCATCGTGATGACATTGTAGAGCTTTAAACGGCAGCTTGGGTTGTATACTCCTCAGGGAGTTGAGAAGGGATTGAGTGCACACAGATCCGTTGACGGGGGTAATAATGTAAGCGCTATAAGCATACCTAGCGTGGAGTTTGACGCCATATAAATGGACATTATTATTATTATCATTATTATTATTATTATTATAAATTAAATGCGACCATAGGCCGTTCGCATTGACCATTGTACGCATTGCTCGCATTTATATCCTGCTAGCTGTTTAATGTAGTGACTTATAGTGTATATTAACCCTCTTCCTGCTGGATTAGGCACAGGCACTGTTCCGTATGGTATCTGTAGACTGTGGTTGCTACCAGCATGGATAAGGTTAATACAGCTATAAGCTAAAACTGCCATCTCTTGGTAGTGTCAGCGATGTGTCCGGTTTCTTACCATTTGGATTCAAAGCGATGAAGGCTGGACACTTGATGACGGCAGTGGTCCCAGCCACGGTGTGGTTCCAACAGCCCCAGTCATCAAACGTGGCATTGCAGTAGAGTTTACCTGAAACACGAACATCAAGGCATCAGGAAACATGGACACGTCGCCTGAACTTAAACATGACATCAGGAAAGCTAAACTGAAATACGAACATCAAGGCATCGTGAAATATGGACACACCGCTTGAACTGAACTATGAAGTCAACTGGAAATGCCAGCTGAACTATTATGAACATCAAGGGTGGCCGCGCAGTGGTAGAACGTTGGACCGGAGTCAACGGTTCAGGTTCCAATCCCGTCCAGGGAGCTCATCGCTGTCTTTATGTGATCTGTCAGTACCAGCTCATAGTTCTCACAGGTTTACTGTAATATTCAGTGCTATGGGTGATGCGGATTTTCTCCAAATCATCATAGCGGGAACCACTAACTTGGAAACGAAGCTGGGTTTCCTTCTGCCCTAAAATTGATAAATCGTGTTAAGTGATTGAATCGTGAAAGTGGTTCTAATCACCAACTTAAAAAAAAAGACATTAAGGGATCAGGAAATCTGGACACGTTGCTTGACCTGAAACATTAAGTAATTGGAAAATAGACGCTGAAACACCAAGTCATTGTGTGGAATCGATATAGGACATGTCGCATAGTGGAGGAAAGGAAATCTTGGGTGGCACCCGTGGCTCTCTTAGTACACCAGCATCATAATAATGTCAATACAAATATCGTCCTATGTCTCAACTTTCACAGTGGCACATATATATGGCCGAATGTTTCATATTTCCGTTATCTATTAGTTATAAATCTACACACAAAGTCAAGCCAACTTACATTGTTTAGGCATTGATCTGCAAACTGGCCGTGAGATTACGAACTCTTTTCTTTTTTAGTACAAACTCATACTCAACTCAAAGTTTTGATCACAAAACTCCCCATATAAAATTTGAGCCTTAGCATGGAATCGTACTCAAATAGTTTCGTAATCTCTGAGCCTGTTCATTATTAGCATTACTAGAAAAAATACCAAAAGTAATACCTCACGGCGTCAAGGTTAACAGCGGTCCGTTAATTACAGGTACATAAACAGTGATAAACCACTGGCCGAATCAGGCCACGGCGTCAATAGAGCTGAATTGACCCCTCTGCGTCTTACACGAACAAAACAACGACTTTGTGCGTGTCTTATTCCCCCTGCTAGCATGGCAAGTTGACCGTTCCACAAGGTTAATTGCATGTTTTCGATCAACTTAATGCGGAGAAGCAGGGTGGAACTTTGATGACCAACCTAACGTTACCAGAGCTAGGTATTACTGCATTCTTTGACCAATGAAATAGCGGCGATGCTGTGGAAAAGGGGAGGAAACTGTTAAATCGCCTCCCGGGTGAATAATCACCAGCTAGCTGTCTTCACTGATGAGTAATGCCTTGTTTTGGCAATTACATGTGATCAGTAAATTGCAATTGCCTTGTCTTGTATCAGGATAATTTGGAGAGGTGCCTCACGTATGTATTCCAATAACGTTCCTTTAGCGTATATATACATACATACGCCCATGTAAAGCAATTGTGATGGTTCAATTATAAGTTTAAGAGACTGCCCAGTACTGTTCGTGAAAATAATTCCAATGAGGATTTCAGAATAGTAATAAACAACTTTCAATTTATACTCATTGACAAGGAGATGAGCCGAAGGCTACATTACTGTCTCGGATACATTCCTTGGTATGCATTGTGTAGCCGTTTGATATACGATGCGCCTACTAGTCTAGGCCAGCGTGAGTTATGTCCCTTTGGTCAAGTCGGTTACCCGTTAATCTGGCAATCAAATAACTCAGGTTCGAATCCCAGGATCGTCTTGATTTTGTTTTCCCCAAATGTAGGAGGTTTATCATAAGATGAAGTATGAAAATTGATGTGACGTCATTACTGTATTTTGGAAAGAAATACAGGTAATTAGCTTTTCATAACTCCATAACTACTACTACTACTACCACCACTACTACTCCAACAACAACAACAACTACTACTACAACTACTACTACTACTACTACTACTCCTACTCCAACAACAACAACTACTATACCTACTACTACTACTACTCTAACAACAACAACAACTACTACTACTACTACCAATAATAACAATGTTCACTTACTAAAGACCTATATCCGCACACGAAAGCATGCTCAAAATGCTATATTATTATTGGCCATCACGTTACATCCCTAAAATCAGTCCCACTGGATAACATATAATTTCACCTAGGAATAAGTAATGCCGGATTTTGATTATTTCTTGTTTATTTGGCACATACTAATTATATCCAGAACGTTTTTCCAATTACCATAATGGTGGGTTGTATTTGTAATTGGCGGTAGACATCATACGTGAAACACAGACCATTATGCCTTCTTAATAACACCATGGTAACAGATGTTAAGTAGGTATAATTAGGGGATAAAGGTCTACTGTTTGGCTACGCGTTCGGTGTTCAATTCAAATTTAGACGGTATCAATTTACGATTGATACCCTCTGATTTCCAAACAGTAGACCTTTATCCCCTAAATGACAGATTTCAATGCTCTCAAAGTACCCAGGTATATCGTATGCTCTCATGTTACTTACTGTTCCTGCGAGTGGTGAAGCTTTACACCATACCATTCTTTTCTTTCTGGTTGATCTTATACAGAATGATTATGGAAAACAGCGTCAACAGAGCCTACAAATGGAAAGCAATAAAGATAGTACATTACAAGCAACCTCGTCATTGTAGTCTATAAATATATAAGCAAACATTGTCGTTGCCTGTTGTACTCGCGGCACATTGAAAGTGACTGGAGAGATAAGTACCGTTAAAGGATATTGGTGGCATACAGTGACCCTGAAAAAGTAGTATAACAGTAAAGGTCAACTATGCGATTTCCATTACGTTTTAGGACCTACTTCCAGAAACTTTCGGTAACACATTAATTAATGTAACACATTGAATTACAAAGAGCTAACATATGTTCAGAGCTTAAATCTGCGAGATTTGATAAAGAAATCATGGACAGATTGGAGACTATTATTACTTACTTCATAAGACAAATCTCAGCTACCATGTAGTATTATATTTATAGCATAGCCACCAGTATAGAAATACATTCAATTCCTGAGATTAGCATAGTTTTAATATGAGAAAAGGTAAATGATACGCTCTCACTACGACTTCCATACGGACATTTAGGGTAATATTTAGACGTAATATTCAATTTCTACTTACAAACATTCCAATGTCAGCTGCGGCAAATATTATGAAGTTCGTTCCAGTGAAAATCATATCCCACACCTTGTCATAACATCCCTGAAAAATACAGTATGACAAGTCAACATTAGTTGCTCTTTTTGTTGGTGTCTTTTTTTTTAATTGGGATTTAGAGTCGCTTTCTTGAATCTTTCACTAATATCACGACCAGGAAACCCACAACATCCGTAGAGCTGAATGTCGCAGTAAACCTGCGAGCACCGCCTGGTACTGACAGACCAAGGATGATATATATATATAAATTTCCAATCTACAGACAGCGCAACCTATCAATATCGCGTTAGAAATATAACTTTCACGAACATTGATGCAGTACCCCCGTGGCGGGATTTGAACCTGGAACCTTTGGCTCCGAAGTCTAACGTTCTACAACTGCGTTACATCCCGCCCTCTACGTATACAGCAGTAGAGATGAGGATAGCTACTTACAATGGCCATGTTGCTGTTGGTAGTGGTGGGTGCTTGTACACACGCCGCCGTGTTGTCGGCGAATTGGTCTGTTTTACAGCAGGCAGCTGGACTCTGGAAGTTTGCGGTGGTCCCTGGACCCCACACTGCCAACCACTTAGTGGCACTCGCGAAATCAGTTTGTCCATCAACTCCACAGCATTGCAACTGCAAGTAAAGTCACACAGTGAACCGCATGTCATACGATCTCTATACCTCTGCATGTAGCAATTGAATTTGCAATGATCTGTATAACGATCGGCATATACAATTGGCTCGAAATCAGGTGGTAATACACCGTGTACAAGCGGAAGTATCGATTCCGCCGTGGATTCAGCCGGGGAAAGTCGCTACTGCAAGATGGTAATACAGCATATTTATAATACATGTATATATATTAGAGATAGAGAGTGAGAATGAAAGGAAGAAAGAGACGGAGCGCCCTCCTCCCTCTCTCTCTCTCACACACACACACACTCTCTCTATCTCCTTCCTCTCTCTCTCTCTCTCTTCTCTCTCTCTCTTCTCTCTCTTCTCTATCTCTGAATTCTCTCTCTCTCTAAATTACTTATTATTATTATTATTATTACTAGTATTATTAGAGGATCTAGACAACTCACTCCTTGCATTATGACTGTCCACATTAGGGACTGACTGTCCGTGCCGTTAATCCCCGTATATTCGGCCTGCATCGTAGACTTTATATGGGTCTTTGGTGGGTCGGTTACCTGCCAACAAACGCAAACAGATGACACCATAGCATATACATTACACATGCATGTACCTTATAGTATACTAGTATACACCTCACATGGCCTAGTGAACATTTGTGTCTTTTTTCTTTGAAGCAAGGGCATCACTCACTACAGAGCAATGTATAGTAACGCTTTCTGATCAAATACTTATTATCTCATTTCACAACATCATGATTGATAAATGCTGAACATTTCAGGTGAAATTGATAAGCTAGCAAATTCGTACAGTGCTTTAGTGTAATATTAACATTTTAACTAGATGATATATAGCTATTTTATAACGTTACAGTACTCGCACGCAAACTATACTAGTTCAGGTCCAAACTATGCTTAGATACACTATATAGGCCGTACACTGTACATGTATCCCTTAATTAATTCGGCTACATGTACTCACCATTCCTCTGTTGACGCTCAAGATGATGACTAGAGCGATCTGGGAGATCAGGATAATGCCGACAATAAGCATGTACTGCAAACAAATGTAAACACGAAGACATGAAACAAAAACCGTGTAGTATTATGTTCTGCTTATTCTATAGCCAGTCAAAGAAGCTCTCGACAATACAGCAGCAGGCAATAACTGTATGTTTGAAATAGATACGTTCATTGTTATACAACTACGTTCTCCTTGACTTAGTCATTGTAACTATAACAATAGGTTATTGTTGTAAGTAGTCCTAGTAGTCATATGAATGTATCCGTTACTGTATGAATCACTAAGGCCACCCCCAACTCCATCCTGCATTCGTAGGCATTCGAATTCGTGGTTAATTCGTAACAAATTCGTAGTGCATTCTTAGGCATCGTAACTGAATCGTAATCGATTCGTAGGCATTCGTAGGTATTCTTAACTGTTGTATTATACGCATACACATACGAACTGTCAAGAATAGTCACGAATTCAATTTTAATCTTCCACCCTCATGCTCCTGCATCAGTCTGTTGTAGTGACCATGTTCTAGCGTCTGGAATTTAACAATTCGTATAGCGATTCGTGGGATTCGTGGTCTGTGTGGAGTGGAGACAGTAGCAACTCCATGTAGTGCTAAACGTACAGGAGTTGCGACTCTCGTAGTACTACAATTGTTCTGTGTAGCAGACCCCTGGATTGTGAGTATCTTAGACGTGGACTTACAATAATGATCATACACTCGACTTTGCAGCACGCTCCAGCCACGCCAAATATGCCAATGGCCATGAAAACCACGCCAGCTATGATGAAGGCTGTGGCAAGGCCCCCAACGACGCCGTCGATGGAGAAGTTGGCTGTTGAGATCGTCGTTCCCGTCGCCGTATTCGCTTGAGCCACCGCCGTGTCGAGAAGATAGGTGAACATGGTGTTAAGAGTGGTCGCCTTCGTCTTGACTATTATGCCAAAGGCGAGCAAAACTAGTCCTACGATCTGAAATGATTGAAAAGGAAACCTCATTAAGCATCAATTCAGAAACTGTTTAGTTAATGTATCATGCAAAATATCAGTGCTCTTGTTAAAATTCCTCGAAAACTCAGGCCATTATGACTACACTAACCTCCGTCAAATAGTGTAGTCATAATGGCCTGCGTTTTCAGGATGTTGTTAATAATGAAGAACCGTTTAATAGTGTAATTGTAAATTATACGGGGTATGAAACTGGTAGCAGAATGTTGGACACAAGATAGGTCTTCATCATTCCATCCTCTAAAATTATGACTACACTAACCTCCGTCAAATAGGTTAGTGTAGTCATAATGGCCAGTGTTTTCGAGGATGTCATCATTCGAGCTTCTAGGGTTTTCCTGTAAGTTAATACTAGTATACGAGAACCCGGAGAAGTCATCAATTGATTGTAGGACTCCATTTAAATCTGAACATGAATCTGAAATCAAACTATCGGACGCGTTGTAAGTGGACTTACCGTCGTGACGATACTGAGTATGACGATGACGATACGTCCGAGTATTTCAATACACCCACACATCTTGAATGTTCTTATGGCGCGTTATATCTGAAACATTTGTCAAAAATCATATTGTTATTGTAATCACATATTTGACGAATACATAATTACGTTTAAATAGATTTTTGGTGCGAGTAACGTCGGACTGGTCCACATCAATGCTTCACCTTTTATTAAGCTACATACGTAACCTTAACACTTACCAAACTTATACAGTTTCTTGGATATTTTTTTTAGTTCAAGTACACTAATTTATCAACATATCCATTCACATATCCTTCCTTTAGGCCCTGAGCCAATATGTTCACAACAGTACGTGTAGTTCATCTGTGCACTGCTAACTGTGCTAATCTACATCCATACATGCATTGGTTCACAACAGGATGTTGCATTGAAAACATCCACAATAACATCAGTTATTCCATGCACAGAAGGATCAATCAGGACGACGTTCGATCACTCGTATCTCGGTCCACGAATCAGAAACGGCCATGGAAAGCTTACATTCTCTACCAGGGCACTCCGTGGTCAGTTCATTGTTGTGACCACCAGCGACCAGAACCGTGGTAACTGTTGCCATAGCAGGAGCAATACCATCAGACAAACTATAGTTAATAAGCCATGCGTCCGCAGATGCAAATATAAAATTGTTGTAAAAACGATACAATATTTTGGAAGTAATTAATATTAATTCTATTAATCTTGATATCTGTGATAAATTAATATATGTAATGACCTGTTGTAAATTGTTACCAATTCTTTGATTATTTTTTTAATGTAGGCCTACGCAAGAAGGCTTTGGTGTAAAATTTAAATGCATTTATAGATGTAAATACTAATACTAGTATTTAGCAATATCCAATACGCCACTATTGGCTAGGCATATGCGTTAACATACTGTATATACGCAATGTTATTATGCAATACCAAGTACATGTTCTATACACTTTAATAAACTATGTTTATACCTATAGATAAATGGTATATGTGACCCAGCACAGCAAATTCAGTCACTTGTACCAAAAAGAAAAAAATGAGTTATTGTTATAATCAATTTCTT